>SJYC01037863.1:0-11528 GCA_006408675.1 Madoqua kirkii
GTGTGTGTGTGTGTGTTTGTGCGCACACACGTGTGTGTGTGGCTGTGCCCGGCACGTGGAGCGGGGAAGGGTGTTGAGGAAGGCTGGCAGTGTCCCCCCACCCCCGCCCCCGCAGGCTCCCCAGCCCAGGGCCGGCCCCACCCTGGGTGCCAGGGGTGGGGCAGGGTTTCCGAAACTCTCAGGGACTATCGAGACCGGCTGGGAAGGGGCAGGACGTCTCAGCCTCCCTGGGGAAGCGCTTTGGTGACTCAGAGTGAAAGTGTCTCAGGGCCGCAACCTCACTGCTGGCCTGGGGGCGGCGGGTCAGGGGTGAGAGGAAGAGGGCGGCTTTCAAGGAAAGCGAGATTCCATCTCCTGCTTCGGGGCTGCAGCCCGAGGCGGCAGGAACCCGAGAGGAGAGCAGCAGGGAAGTCCCCTGGCAGGACAGGGCCCCAGGGGGTGTTTGGAGAGGAAGTTGCAGGTTTGGGTGGTGATTACTCAGCCCACAAGGGCTGCTCGCCAGCGCTTCCCAGTGATCTCAGCCCGCCTCTGGTCACCGAAGCAGGACTGGTGGCTGGGAGGGGGCGCAGGGCAGGGGCCAGCCCTCTTGCTGCCGTGAGCCTGCCCTTCCCGCCTGGGCCCTGCCAAACCCTGCCCTTTCCACACTATGCTGCCGAGCAGATGTCCCACGTGTCAGTGAACGAAAGACAAGAAGACAGTGGCGGGGTGCTCGCTCTCCAGCTGCCCCCGCCTTACTGGGAAGCATGTTTTAGCACAGACCCGGCACCGTCTCCAGTGCGGCCTTGAAGCTGTGTCCGGGCACCGCGGTGAACGGGTGACGTCCGGAGTCACCTTCCCAACTTGGCACAAACGTGAGGAGCCGAGGAACCCGAGAAGGTCCTGACAGCTGGGTTTTTCTCAGTGACTTTGTGACTTATCTCGAAATGCCACACTTGCCTGAGTTTCAGTGTCTACTGGGGATTTCCCTGCCGGCTGCTGTGGCCAGGCCAGGCAGGCCTGGGAGGACTTCAGTGACGGCCAGGCTGAGCTGGGCTCCTGCAGGGGAGCGGGGGCATCAGGACCCCGTCCCCCTGCAGAAGAGACGGCCTGCGACTCAGGCAGGGGGTGAGGTGGACGGAGGCTCGGGGGGTGCAACGTGTGGGGACTCCTGGCCTGGGCGCCTCGGTGCTGGACCGCAGAGGAGGAAGGGAGGGCCTCAAAGGCTCGGCCTCGGTGGCTGGCAGCTGCTGCGGGTGCGGACCTACCCAGAAGGTCGAGGACTGGTTTCTGAGCTGGCTGAGCTGTGGAAGGCCGTGAGCTTCTGGGTGAGGAGTGAGCTGCACGGTGGTGGTGGGGAGGCTACGTTGTATGGAGGTGTCTAGGCCTAGCACAAAGTGCAGGGGCGGGCAGGGCCTGGGGCGGAGCCGAGACTGCGTGCAGGAGAGCTGGGGCCAGGCAGGAAGGGGGCAGCCCACCCTCAGCCCCCCTGCAACTGCAAGCTGTCCCCAGGCCCCAGGGACAGTGCGCGCCAGCCGGACGCCCGGTCCAGAAAAGCTGCCGGCGCCGCGCTCTTATTCTGAGGGCAAAACTGTCTTCAGCTGGAAAGCAGGGGTGGGCTTCCCTGCTGGCTCAGGTGGTAAAAAAAATCGGCCTGCAATGCAGGAGACGCGGGTTTTCAATCCATGGAAAACCCCCTGAAGGGAATGGTTCCCCTCTCCAGTACCCTTGCCTGGAGAATCCCATGGACAGAGGAGCCTGGCAGGCTACAGTCCAGAGGTCACGGGGTTGGACACAACTGAGCGACTAACACTTTCCCTTCACATAGTTTTTAGGTTTTTCTTTAAGTGCTCTGGTCTGAATGAGGAGAATCTGCAAAATCAAAGTGAAGCTTATGGAATGACTGTCGAGACCTGGCTCCCACTGCTGCTGGAGCTGGGCGAGCTCAGCAGACATTCACTTGTAGAGGCGCAGAGGGTTAATTCTGGCATTTTAATTATCAATTCACCAAAAAAAGGAAGAAATACAGGCAAAATTAATGCAAGATGAGAACAAACGTTTCTGCATCACTGTGTAGACCGTCTGAGCTGAGTACAGACAGCGACAGACTTTCAACACTGACTAAGTCAGGATTCAACAACTTCTAGTATTAATCACCTCTCATGAATACCTCGATTGTTCAATTTAAACAGAGGTTAGGAGACAGGAACACCACGTGATGCGTTTGCCCAGGTTCAAATATTAGCTCCAAGACCCCGTGTTTCAGCCGCGAAACGGAAAAGGACCTCTGGTGCCCTGCTTTCATTCAGATGGAAGGGGAGCCGCACTGTGCCCGGAGGCGGCGAAGCTGACAGCGTCGCAAAAACCTGCGAGCAACGCTCCCGAGGGGACAGGCGGCGCACCAGACACTGTGCATCGCCCCAAGGGTCCACGGAACCACCATTAAAAAGCTGGGTTTGGCTTTAAAAACAGCCGACTGAGCTCTAACAGTCATAGCACAGCCGAGCAGCTGAGGGGAGCGCCCAGCGCCTGGCGCCTGTCGTGGCAGAACCCACAGGCCGCACCGGTGACCGCGCCGAGGGCCTGGCAAACTCAACTGAGCGAGGATCCAGCAGTGTGGCCCCCGACGATGAGAAGCACCAGCGTGTTTCCCTAAGCTGAGGACTATCTCCAGACTTTACAAAATAGCATAATTCTCACTTGTATAATTTTTAAAACATAATTTAAAAAAACCCACAGACTTAAATAATCCAGACTCCTTCTGCATGAATACAGTGAACCATCATACTGAGAGCAAGGAGCTCTCGTGGCGATATTTAGACTCCACCTTTAGAGCTTACAGACGCCACTGGGCACACAGGCTTCAGAGCAAAGCCTGGTCCTGCCTGGTTTCACACAGTTACTTCCTCCACTGTCTTGCATTCAGTTAAAAAAATTTAATGGCCAAGTAGTATCACCAAGAAGATTGCTTTGATAAGGGCAATTTCGTTGATTAAAAAGAACAAACTTAGTAATGCTGGAGACCTGTTAACTCGCCTTTTGCCTATTACCACATTTTGATTAGGTTCACTATTTTTTTAAACTAGTCAATCTATTTGACAATCATTTCCTTCTAATTGTGACCGAAATGGTTGTCTGAAAGGTAAAATGTGCAATCCTCAGTTTTAATCTTCATGTATTATATACACAATATGTATACACTTAGAATATAAGAGTCACATACATCCTGGTCTTTACATGCAAACAGCAGATCACAGATAGTTCTGAGCTACACACATATCCTGCACAGGCACTGGGAAAAGAGCTGTGAAACTTTTTTACAGTTTAAACAAATATACATAAATATAAGAACATAAATTACAGTAAAATATTGACAGCATTTGAGCAGACGCTGACAGCCCAGACGTGCTGACGCTGAAGGCCTTAGAATAAAAAAGCACAGGCCAGGTCACCACACTCCGACTCTCTTTAAAAGATAAGTGAGTACATCATCATACGAGATATTAATTATTTCTCTGAACAACTCAATTAGAGAAGCGTATACATTTTTGTCTCTACTCCCCATTAAAGAAACAGACTATGCATCTCATATCTGCGACAATGCTGTCTTTCCCTCTAAGTTTACACGTTGTCACAAACACTGAAACATAACAGGGTCACAGAATCATTCAAGTCTTTTCCTGAGAATGAAGTTTTCCCCCAGCTAACCCTCTGGTATGCACTGTTAAAGGAACAAAAATCACGTAGGGAAGAGTTCAAGTGTGTACTTAATCTAGGCTGTCCCACTTGAAAAGGATGAAAAAGAAGAAAAACTCAGAATCAGTGAAAGAAGGTGAAGCTATTTTAAAATTAAAATGTAGCCCTTTGTACATGTTTAAAAACTCTAAATATAACTTTTGTATCAGTCATAAATACAACGGAAAGACCTCTTGAGAGCGTGTGGCAGGAAGTCCTCCATCTTCAGGCTCAGGCTCCTCAGAGTGCCGTTCACTTCTGCCAGCGTGTAAAGTGACATGCTTCAAGAGAGACAGAAAGCCTTTCTGTTAAAAGAACAATCTAAATTATTCTGAGTTGGCCAGAAGCGGTATAAAAACAGCACTGATTTAATCAGCAGCTTCTTATAACACCTTCTTGGTGAAGCTCACGTGGTTTCAAGTGAACTACAGCAGCTCTTTACAATCCTCCTGTTCATAGGAAAACGTTAATACTTGAGTGAACAGTAAATACCGACCTGTGGGTGCTTCGCAGGGTCATTTGGCCAACGCTCTGCACTACTGAAGCGCGGGGCTAGGGTTTCTCTCCGCGCCCTAAGAACGGCGCGAAGTGATCTCCGCAGGCCTGTTTCCTACTCTTGTGATCTCCACATGAAACCAAATACAAATGTTATCCTGGAACAAACTCCCAGGGGAGAAAAAAGCCAAATAAACCACCTGAAGACACTCACATACATTAAAAAGTTTAAAAAAAAAAAAAAGCAACAAAAACACACAGCTGATAATCCTGGCCATCCGCCAACTCGTGTGCGCGAGAACTCAGTGCTTCCCTATCGACAGCCCAGCAGGCGAGCCTCCACCAGTGAGCCAGACACCCGCCATCACCTGGCCTGGCACCTCCGTGCGCCTCCAGCACTGCGGGCTCCATTCCAGTTGTCATGACAACAGGGCTGACCGTCCAGTTTCAACGAATAGAAGTCTGTTGGCGATCAGAAAGGATTTCTACAGGCGGGAGGGGTGAAGTGCAGACTTGCCACGCACGCTCAGGAGCAGGCGCCCCCCGCCCCTAAGCTTTAGTGGGCAGCAGTTTTTTGGGCGTCACTGGCCTCTTGGCCTGCCACAGATGGCTGTGAATGGTGATCGCATCAACACTGGCAGACAGAGTTTTAGCAGGTATGTGGCTGAACTGCTTCCTGTCAGAATTGTATTTGTAAAGGCCCTCGATCATCTTCTTAGTGACAGACTTGGGGCCTATCCCAGTCAGCTTGCTGATCTCCTCCGTGTCTGGGCAGTAGGCGTACAGAGACCGGAACTGGCAGCCTGAGTCCCGGAACAAGATCAGGAAGTTGTTGGCGTCTGACTTCTCCATTTCCTTCGGGATTACAACCAAAAGCAAAACAACAACAAAAGCCCGTAAATGTCTGCTCGACACGAAACGCTCCTGCGGCCGCGCCTCACTGCTCGACACGCAGCGCAAAACAGACTCCTAGGCAGCTGGGTGAGGGGCAACGCAAGCCCAGCACGCTGGGACGGAAACGCGCACAGGCCCCTCACGGCCAGGGCCCTGCTGGCTGTGCCGGAGTCAAGACCCGGAGGGACCGCAAGGTCTGCGGGATCTGCTCAGTCCCCACCACGGACGGCCAGGCACTGGCCTTCTCCATTTTAAAAGAGGCAAATCACGTAACCTATGCTTATGAAATGTGACTGAGTGGCTCTGGGGAAGAAAATATTCTAGAATTTTGTATTTTCATCTTAAGCCCATGCCTAGTCTTGAATGAACGTGCAGCCTTCCAGAAAATCCCATCTGAGAGTTAAGTCCGTCTAATGATGAAACACAGCTGCACACCCTTCATGTGCGGCTGAGATTCCAGGAGGCCCTAAGCAGTGTTTCTTCCTGAATTGAAAGAGAAGATTCCGACAATTTTAAGACGCTGCCCAACCTAACTTTCATGCAAACATGCTTACCTCCAGTATTTTTTTCTTCTGACCTTCATTTACTTTTCCAGCCAAACAGCAATGAGCTAAAGCATTTTGTATTATGTGCTTATTGGATTTTGCACTGGGTTCTTTGAAGAGCTTTGGTCCTATAAAACCACCTGAAGACACTCACATACATTAAAAAGTTTAAAAAAAAAAAAAAAGCAACAAAAACACACAGCTGATAATCCTGGCCATCCGCCAACTCGTGTGCGCGAGAACTCAGTGCTTCCCTATCGACAGCCCAGCAGGCGAGCCTCCACCAGTGAGCCAGACACCCGCCATCACCTGGCCTGGCACCTCCGTGCGCCTCCAGCACTGCGGGCTCCATTCCAGTTGTCATGACAACAGGGCTGACCGTCCAGTTTCAACGAATAGAAGTCTGTTGGCGATCAGAAAGGATTTCTACAGGCGGGAGGGGTGAAGTGCAGACTTGCCACGCACGCTCAGGAGCAGGCGCCCCCCGCCCCTAAGCTTTAGTGGGCAGCAGTTTTTTGGGCGTCACTGGCCTCTTGGCCTGCCACAGATGGCTGTGAATGGTGATCGCATCAACACTGGCAGACAGAGTTTTAGCAGGTATGTGGCTGAACTGCTTCCTGTCAGAATTGTATTTGTAAAGGCCCTCGATCATCTTCTTAGTGACAGACTTGGGGCCTATCCCAGTCAGCTTGCTGATCTCCTCCGTGTCTGGGCAGTAGGCGTACAGAGACCGGAACTGGCAGCCTGAGTCCCGGAACAAGATCAGGAAGTTGTTGGCGTCTGACTTCTCCATTTCCTTCGGGATTACAACCAAAAGCAAAACAACAACAAAAGCCCGTAAATGTCTGCTCGACACGAAACGCTCCTGCGGCCGCGCCTCACTGCTCGACACGCAGCGCAAAACAGACTCCTAGGCAGCTGGGTGAGGGGCAACGCAAGCCCAGCACGCTGGGACGGAAACGCGCACAGGCCCCTCACGGCCAGGGCCCTGCTGGCTGTGCCGGAGTCAAGACCCGGAGGGACCGCAAGGTCTGCGGGATCTGCTCAGTCCCCACCACGGACGCCAGGCACTGGCCTTCTCCATTTTAAAAGAGGCAAATCACGTAACCTATGCTTATGAAATGTGACTGAGTGGCTCTGGGGAAGAAAATATTCTAGAATTTTGTATTTTCATCTTAAGCCCATGCCTAGTCTTGAATGAACGTGCAGCCTTCCAGAAAATCCCATCTGAGAGTTAAGTCCGTCTAATGATGAAACACAGCTGCACACCCTTCATGTGCGGCTGAGATTCCAGGAGTCCCTAAGCAGTGTTTCTTCCTGAATTGAAAGAGAAGATTCCGACAATTTTAAGACGCTGCCCAACCTAACTTTCATGCAAACATGCTTACCTCCAGTATTTTTTTCTTCTGACCTTCATTTACTTTTCCAGCCAAACAGCAATGAGCTAAAGCATTTTGTATTATGTGCTTATTGGATTTTGCACTGGGTTCTTTGAAGAGCTTTGGTCCTATAATAAGAAATTAATAACAATAACAGTAAAAATAACTTTGCTAAGTCAGAAATACTACTTATTGGTATCATTTGCATAGCACTATTAAATCATACAATCGTTCCCACACGATCAAACTTTAACATGAAGGCCCCGCCCTGCTCTGGCCGGCACACGGTTTTATCCGCGGGGTTACACCTTGCGGGTCTCCTCCGGTCTCCCGAGGGGGCCTGGAGGGCAGCACTTTCTGCCACTTTCCTGGAAATAGTTCTTCGGAAGAGAAAACAATTAGCCCTAATTTGTCGTGTTCACCTCTATCTGGAATAAACTACTCCACCGTGGCTGACTCAGAGCTGCCAGTGGTCTGCAGCCACGTAGCTCCTGGAAGGGTCACGGTGTGTCTGACAGCCCTGCAGGCCTGCACTCTCCCGGGGCCAGCACACTCGGCTGCTGCGCTGACCTTACACGCTGCTGGGCCAGCTGGAGCCACAGGGGAGGGAGGAGACGACTCTGGGGGAGTCGGCAAGCTCTGTGCCCTGGGCCTTCAGGGACCACTCGGGGGTCAGCCGGATGCCAGCGGGATGCGGGTGGCCCCTTCACCTCCCCCGCCCCCCTCCACGGCCATTCCCCCCTTCTCTCCTGCTTCGCTGCTTTGTTTTAACGGCATTCTGCATCGTCTCCTTCCGAGAATGCCTCCCCCAACAGAGGGAGACCAGGTGCCCTCTGGGACCTAAGGCCTTCCTTTATCTTTCAGAGCCTCTCAACGCTCGCTCCAGATGCACAGTTCCAGACCCTGAAGGCCCTCATGAGGGGAAGGACTTGGTGGAGCCGAGCTGTTCCCTGCACTCACGACTGATGTGGGGTGGAGAGACCTCTGTAGACCAAACTGAGACAGCCTCAGACCCAGACTACAACACAGAGACGGGAAGGGTTAAGGGAGAAGCGGGGGGCTGAGGGCTATTGCTCTTTTCCTGAAGCTACATTCACCTGGGACAAGTCGCCACCACTTTGACTGGAAGCGCATCACAGACACTGACTTACCTGAAAGAGGTCTTCCCACCCCGCACCGCATCTCGGCCCCCGTCCAACTGCTTCCCAAGGACGGGCGGGCACTCACCTGTGTACTCCGTCCCTGAGGCCACAGATGACGTGGTGGATGCGTTCTCCCAGTCCTTCTCGCCGTTCCGGCTGCCACACCGGCTCGGAGATAAGAAGCCTTCTACAGACTCGGATCTGAATGACAGAAGACACGCCCTGTAATGTCCCATATAGAGGAGAAACATCTGGGGCTCAGGAGGACGAAGGCGAGTGCCAACCAAACTCAACTCCGAGGCTCAAAAAGAAGATGGTGGCCATTCCGTCTCGTTCACAGCCACAGAGCTAAGACCTCAGTGGGCACCACCCCCCCCCGAGTGCCTGTGGAGGACAGACGGGCGTTCCCACAGGACAACCGGCAGTCCCCGACGACCTTCACTGGGGACCTTCTTTTATGTGGGCGCTACGTTACAACATGCTTCCTAAGACCAAGAAATACTGATTTTTAGCTTCTAATACATATACTGGGTTGGTCAAAAACTTCATTCTGTTTTTTTCCATAAGGTGGTCTGAAACCTCAAACGGCCAGCCCAACACATCCTTGAGAAAGTGGGAGCATACAAAGGAGCTTTCCTAAGTCACAAGGGGGGAGCCTAGAGCGGCTGGCGCGCTGCACACGAGGACTTCCGCTTCAGGCTCGACTGTGCCACGGCCACCACGGCAGTGGCTGACCAACCGTTCTGGGTACTATCCTACCGATGTCATTATTCTAAACCCAAAGGAGAAAACTGAAAGGTGACTAGACCTCTTCCTGTAGTTTTTATAGACATTCAAACTGTCCTAATCAGCAAAACTGACACCCGCCGTGAGCAGGGGCATTTGCTGGGAACGCTCCGTCCTCAGGCAGACGCCTGCGCTGCGCTCACCTCGGGGTCCTCCGCCCTGAGTGCAGGTTCTCACTGTCGCCCGTGTTCAGTGACGCCAGAGAAAGGCTCGAGGCTGCAAGGACACGACAGGTCTGTGAGCCCGAACAGAAATTTGGAATTTAAAGGGGCAACTAGGGAAGAGTGCTCACTAGGCAACACCAGTGTATGAAAATCGAGCCTGTACAGTTTCTTTTCCTTTTTTGATACATAATATGCTTGCATACATATATGCACAACTTATTTGAAACGGGCAAGTAGCCTACTTTTGAGAGCTGATGCAATGAGTGAGGGAGACCGAGAGGCACAAACCCCCAGTTACAGGATGAGTGAGTCAGGCAGCTGATGTGCAAGGTGTGCGGAGTGCAGCCGGTCACTGCGTCAGCTCTTGGTGCAATGACAGATGGCAGCTAGATTAAGCCTGATGGTCGCTGTGAATCATTCTGTTGTATAACAGGAACTAACAGTGTTGTAGGTCAACTGTACTTCAACAACAAACAAACTCATAGAAAACGAGACTATGCATCTTAAACTTACAGAGTGCCAAACGCCAATTACATCTCAACAAAACTGAGAGAAAAAAAGGATAAAATTAATTATTCCAAAATAAAGTGGTAATAAATGAGTGCTTATAAGACAAAAATTTTTAAAAAAGAAAAATTAACAAAAAAACTAACAAGAAAATAAAATATATTTTAGGAATGATCTAATTCCCAGGTAATGCTGCACTGGATAAAGCACAAACTGGAATCAAGATTGCCAGGAGAAATATCAATAACCTCAGATACGCAGATGACACCACCCTTATGGCAGAAAGTGAAGAGGAACTAACAAGCCTCTGGATGAAAGTGAAAGAGGAGAGAGAAAAAGTTGGCTTAAAGCTCAACATTCAGAAAACTACGATCATGGCATCTGGTCTCATCGCTTCACAGCAAATAGATGGGGAAACAATGGAAACAGTGACAGACTTTATTTTGGGGGGCTCCAAAATCACTGCAGATGGTGACTGCAGCCGTGAAATTAAAAGATGCTTGCTTCCTGGAAGAAAATTTATGACCAACCTAGATAGCATATTCTAAAGCAGAGACATTACTTTGCCGACTAAGGTCCGTCTAGTCAAAGCTACAGTTTTTCCAGTTGGTCATGTGTGGATGTGAGAGTTGGACTATAAAGAAAACTGATACTTTTGAACTGTGGTGTTGGAGAAGACTCTTGAGAGTCTCTTGGACATCAAGGAGATACAACCAGTCCATCCTAAAGAAAATCAGTCCTGAATATTCACTGGAAGGACTGATGCTGAAACTCCAATACTTCGGCCACCTAATGCAAAGAACTGACTCATTTGAAAAGACCCTGATGCTGGAAAAGACTGAAGGCGGGAGGAGAAGGGGATGACAGAGGATGAGATGGTTGGATGGCATCACTGGCTCAATGGACATGAGTTTGAGCAAGCTCCAGGAGATGGTAACGGACAGGGAAGCCTGGTGCACTGCAGTCCATGGGGTCACAAAGAGTCGGACACAACTGAGCAACTGAACTGTTCCCAGTTAGCAAATCAATTTGTTAATTTCAGCCAATACCAGGTATCAAAAATGTTCACTGACTACTAAAGGTGGAGTTTTCTTTACTTTTTAAATTGAAGTACGGTTAATTTACAATGCTGTGTTAGCTTATAGTTTAAGCAAAGTGATTCAGTTACACACACACACATACACACACACTTCTTTTCCAGATTCTTTCCCATTATAGTTCCCTGTGCTGTACAGTAAGTTCTTATTGTTTACCTGATTTATATATAGTCATGTGTATATTGTAACCCTCGCATCATAACACTTACCCCACCCCATTACCCTCTGGCATCTGTTTTCTATGTTTATTTTTTTAAACAGTTCTCTTTAAATAGTGTTACATTATTTCCCTTCAGTTTCAGAGTAACTATAGCAATTCAGTATAGAATTCAGTATAGAATTCGGTATAGAATAAGTATGGTAATTCTTAAGTTTCAGAATAACTACAGTGACAACGCAGGGAGATGTATGTGAGGGCGAGCGCCCACCGGGCTCGTGTTCAGGCTGGATGTGAGCACGCGAGCGTGCTGTCGGCCATATGCACGCACGCGGAACAGGCTCCACTCGCAGGAAGCTTTCCTACCCAGTTGGGCGCCCTCCGCGCCTCCGCCGAGCTGGGGTCTGCTCTAAGCCACCTGACCACGCGCGCGTTACCTGGGGGGCCTTTCACGGGCGTCTTGGGGGACTCGAGGTGATCCCTGTGGATGGACTTGGGCCGCTGCTTCTTCTGCCGGGCCGCCTGAGGCCGGGGCTTGAGGACGGTGTCCATGTCCTCCATGAGCTTGAGCTGCTTGCGCCGCAGGTACTCCTGCCGGATGAACTCGCGGCGCGCCCGCTCCTCCTCCTTCTTCTGCCGCTCCTCTCCGTC
>SJYC01037865.1:19-39439 GCA_006408675.1 Madoqua kirkii
GCGCGGGCCGGTGCGGGGAGGGCGGCGGCGGGGAGATGACCCAGGCCTGCTGCTCGCGCATGTGCATCAGGGCCTCCTGCTGCAGCGCCAGGCGCCGCATCTCCCGCTGCAGCGCGTGCAGGGACGCATTGAGCCTCTCGATGGAGCGCGTGTGCTCCAGCAGCTCGCCGTCCTGCGGCGGCTCCTCCGCGGGCCCGGCCGGGCTCCACCGCCCCTCAGAGTCCCCGGGCGCGCTCGGGGCTGGCGGCCACCTGCCCGCGGGGCCTCCGAGCCCTCCTTGGGGTCCACCGGGGACTTGCTCCTCGGCCCGTTCGCCTTCTGCGGCTCCTTTTCGCGCGGCCGCTCCGTGTATACCTTCTCATCCTCCGCACCCGCTGCCTCCTCCCGCAGCGGAGAGACCCCGTCCCCTTTCTTTTTCACCACGGTGAGGAAGGCCGTCCTCCCCATCTTCTGCCTCTGCCTGGTGAATGCGGCCTCCATCTTCTTCTTCTGGGCCTCGATGGCCCGCCGCTTCTCCTCCAGCTTCATCCTCAGGTGCACCACCTCGGAGGCCAGCAGCTGCGTGGTGTCCCGGCCGTGTGGAAGGCCCGCGTCCTCAGGGGCCGGGGCCCAGGCCACCACGTGGGGAATGTTGAGCTCCGAGCCCTCGGGCGTGGTCTTCTGAGAGCTGCTGCCGCTGCTCTTTCCGTCCGTGTGGTTCAGCTTCCTGAACTTCTGCTCGGCGAAGCTGGTCATCTTCACCCCGGAGCTGGAGGAGGCGCTGCTCCCGGGCTGGGACTTGGTGCTGACCGTGCTGGGACAGGGGCTCAAGGCCTCTCTGGCACTGCCGGTCCGCACCTCGTAGTCCTGCAGGAATTTGGACGCGTCATCCATGTCAGAGTCCAAGCTCACGGTGTAGTCTCTCAGGGACGAGTCCTCGTCCATGGTTTCTGGAATGTCTTCCGAGGGCACGTGGATGCCCGTGTCCACCTCCGTGGTGTCTGTGACAGGACTCAAGGCCCCTCGCGTGTCCCCTACATTCTCGGGGCTGGACTGGCTGCGCGGGACGCCGGCGTCCAGGAAGCTCAGCTCCTGGCTGTGGAGGAAGAAGCCGTTGGCAAGCTGGTCGGGCCTCGGGGTGTGGGCGGGCTTCTCGGCATCATGGATTATCTGCAAGGCCTCTTCAATGCTCGGGGTCCCCACCTGGTTGCCGAGCTCGTGGAGAAGCACACTGCCCCGCAGCGCTCCGTTGGGGAACCCGGAGCGCGTGCTCTCGCTGGAGTACAGCTCGCCCGTGCTCTGGGGCGGCAGGTGCTCAAGTCGCCGTGAGAGCCCACCGTGTGCTCCTCCGCGATGCCCGCCGCGTGCTCCTCCCCATCCACTGGCTTGAAGGCCAGGTTCTTCCGGGTGTTCCTGGCTGCACGGTGGTTGCTCAGGGCGAGCCCGTCATTGCTAAGGGAGCGAGTGATTCCTCGGTTGGAGGTGGATCTCTGCACAGGATTTTCTTTATCAAAAGAAATATCAAATGAGACTCCATGCACTGACGATCTGGAAAAAAAAGAGAAGGCTCTTAAATAACCCCAGAAAAGACAGGATCTGTTAGCACTGAGAAGTGTGATTTCTTCTCTTCCTCATGTCTCACAATCATGTCCCCCTGGGAGTGGGGAGGGGGGGTAAGGCTGCAGGACGCCCGTCAGCACGGTCCTCCACCGTCTGGCTAGCACAGGGGGGCGGGGTGGGGAAGGAGCGCTTCTCGCTAAGGCAAGGACACAGAGAGTGGGCCTCCTGCTTACCTTTTCTCCTTGGGCCATGTCCCTATGAAGCCATCGACATAGGACATAGACGAAGACCTTCTTATTCCTCCTTCAAATGCATGAGAAGAAAAGTCACTGGCACTGTGTAAGACAATTTTAACTTACAACATTTTAACAGATTTCACACAAGGTAAGGAGATACACATGGAGAAATGAAGATCATCTTATTAAGAAAAGCAAGCACAGAGAAGCAGAAAGTCTTCGGTGTGTTTGAGGAACACTTTTTATTTGTGTTTATTCTCAATCACTTTCCTGTGAACCACTCACATGGCGCTTTCCGGGCTTTCTCAGACACATTACCTGAGGCTGCAGGATGAGGCTGGGGCTGTAAGTGCCTGGAAGGCAACTGAGGACGACAGTGTGTAAACGCAGCTCCTTCCCCACTGCAACATAAAAGACATGCAGAGCGTCACAGGCTAGCTCTTACAGGCAAATTTAACACACAGCAGCTGAAGTCACAAACAACACTGCCACCTCTGACTCCCCATCCTAAGTGAAAACAAATCAAGGAAACAAACTGTTTAAACCAAAGAATGGCTGTGATTGCTTGAACCTTTATGTATTTTATGTTTTTTAGCCCAGGAGCTTGAAATACTACTTTCAAGTACAACTCAGCGTCCTTGTGAGATAAGATACGGCACATTATCTTCATTTTATAAGCAGAAAAACTGAGAAAGAAGCTACATGAAAATCATCAGCTTGCAGAACTTTGGTCGAATCTAAATTTCTGAAAGGGCAAGTACGATCACTTCTCGGAAAAGAGCCCGACACCTGCCTGGGCACGGACCGGTGTGTGTGTCTCTACCGCACTTTCGTTTCTCCCTATTTAATTCCACCCTATTCCAGTCAATGCAGGGGGTTAGACAGCCTGTTTCTCCATTCATGATGACATCTGGCCAAAATTTAATCTTTTTCTTCCTACATTTTCAGTCCACCATAGCTTACCTTAGTAGGTGAAACTCAGCACGCCCCTCAGAAGGGCTGAGGACAAGCCAGGGGCGGGGCGCAGGGACCTAGCTCTCTGCGACCACACTGCCTTTCGGCGAATGCAAACCGAGAAGATGAGCAAGCGCCGACGGGTTCAGAGGCAAACCTCAACGTGCATCCTGCTCAGCGAGGACCTGCTGCAGAGCTTTCCAGAAGCAAGGCCTGCAGCCGGCGCACGCCTCCACTGTCTCACTGGCTCCCTCGCACCCACCCCACCCCGCACATCACGTGTCCCCTCACCATGTCCCTGGTCGTGGGGAAGCGGAGGGACACGGCCACGCTGCTCCCCATCACGGGAGTGTCTCGGCCCCTCCAGTGGCCTTCCCAAGCCTCTGCTCTTCTTACACCGACTACCGAGTGTGTCCTCAACAGGGGCACGTTCAGTTATTAAGTCTGTCCACGCTTTTCTTCTTCCCCAAGTGCTGGCTAAAGTGCTGCATGCCCTGTAACTGCCTCCCTTCACGTCTGCATGGAGGGTTTTGGTGTGGGCTAACTCCTGGACGCGCCAGTGGCCATGCTGTGCAGTAGCTGCTACCAATGTCTTGCTTTGCCATCTTCTTCCACTGTTTACTCGTGAGATCACTCTTCAGACGTGCTAACACTTGTACATGTGGCTGCACCATTCTCAGGAAGAACAGCAGTCCTTGAGTCCCTCCTCCAAAGTCCTACAGTGGGAGAACTCACATGGGCCACAGGGAAACTCACAGACATGAGAGGACTACACAGTGACCCACTGAAGGAAAGAAGCCAGACAGCCCTCTGGGAATAAGGAGCTCTGCTGGGAAAAAGAAAGGTGGCCTCGCAGACACCTGCGAGAGGAGAGGTGAGCCCCCCCGAGGGAAAAACACCCGCCAGCGCCAGAGACGCAGAGGGCTGCCTGTCCAAGTGTCCAGAAACAGTAGCTGTGGAATAACCCAGTCTTTAAGTGGAGAGTTTAGAAGGTTTTAAAGATTTAAACAGGACAAGAGATGTGACCTAGGATACTGAGTGTTTTCTAAATTTCAAGGCAGGGAATGTCACTACATAACCAACTCAGGAAGGCACTGAGGAAGTAATGTGTAGGGAAAGAGTCTCCCCTGGGCACCCCCAGAGATGCTCCTGGACCAGCTGCACTCCAGCTTCACCTCTTCCTTCGTGGCAAACCTCAGTGACAAGTACGAGGCAGGGAACTTAACAGAAGTAGGAAAATGCATGGGGGTAACTCCAAGGGCGGGGGAGGAACGCGCTTTCCTAACTCACAGGGAACGTTTCCAGGGCCCTGAGATTCACAGTGATGAGAAGCCTTACGAGGGCAGTGAGAGGGTGGTGAGGGTTTGTCCACACTGGTCAGGACACAGTGGAGAGAAACTTCTCAGATGTGAGGAGGAGCGACAGCTTCGGTACGTGTTCACATTTTCAGGTTAAACCAAGAATTCATGCAGAAACTATTTTTAATTTCTGACTTATAATTTAAAAAATGTATTTTAAACAGATTGGCTTGAATTTCTAAAAAAAATCACAAAGTGTTTTGGTTTTAAATAAACAAAAATCATATATTAATAAATTAGGGAGTCCAAAGTCAATACACATTTCAGGTTCTAAAAAATATGCATTAAAAGTGCTTACAGGATCTGCTAAAAAACACTTTGAAACAAATTAATGTTTCTATCCCATACTTGGGTCAGAAGTCAGGATTATCCTGATATTAAATGTTTACCTGGCTTTGAATTCAATTCCTGATATTAAGAACTAAAGCATTAAATATTCAGTGGTACAATAAATATTCCACTGTGACATCTCAATAGCTGCAGTAACTAGCAAACCAAACAGGGAAAACTGTCTCACAGATTTAAAAATCTCCCCCTGAGGCCTAAGAATTACCTATCATTTGAGCCTCATATGATCTCAATTATAAACACGGTGTGCAGCGAGAGTTAGCTTTAGGGCGGTCACTTGGACCTTAGGGTGATATTCTCCCACCTCTCAGTGTGACTCATAAAAGCCTATTCATGAAACATTCAGTTCGTGTGAATTTCAGTGACACTGACGTAAAAACAGGCTTTAATAGGGTAAGTTAATTGTAACTTATTCAGCTCAAAGTTCAACTGAAACTGTAAAAACGCTCATGTAATGTAGTAATAATCTTGACCTCCTAAGTGACTGGGATGGCTGTCCGGACTCACCCTGGCATGAAGTCAGAGCTGTCCAGGGTATCTCGCTGGGCAGCATTCAGGACAGGAACTGACATCGGATCCTCCACAGGCTCAGCTACGGGAAAAGACAAAAACCTCAGAATTAATTTTTTCTGCTACCGCATCAAGGATTCTGAACTGCAAGTAAATGGTTACTCTCAGTTTTCCTTATTCCTTATAGAGCATCATTGTATATTTAGTTTCCTCCTTAAATAACTTTTCAAAAGGACAAATCTTCTTTAAATACTTCTTCGAAGTGTTCTGGCCTATAAAATTCACTTGATTAAGGCTAAATGGGGAGGGGGGAGGCTTAATATAAAATAAATACAGATAATTAAAAATAAATGAGTATTCAATCTTGCAAAAGCCTTCACCAAGCTTTTCACAGAGCTTGTCACACATGGTCACTTTTATGTCCACGAAATAGCTGGTGTTTTGGTAATCAATTAAAGAGACAGAATTTTGTTGGTTAATAACTAAAACACAGCTATAGTTCACGATTTTGCAAGTAACTCTCATTTAGCTTTTTGCTTTTGAGACCTAACAGCTGTCGAACATTTTGAGCAGTGGGCTTCACAGACGAGATCACACAAGCACTGCGTGTGAAAACTGTGCTGACAGTGAGAGGTGCAGGACTCTGGCTGTGATCACCACCGAAGACCCTGGCTTTCCCGAGCGGCCTTCACAAGGGGCTCGGCGCGTCCACAGGCCTGCCCTGTTGCATGACGCCTCCTCCCGGGCAGGTTCACACTGCGTGTCCTGCAGACGTGGCCTGGGCGCAGGGGGCGCTGAGGGACGCCGCTTCTCCTCACTGAAGTGAGTGCGGAGTTCGCCCCAACTTCTTCCTTCTTCTCTTTCCCCTTTTTTTCCTTTGATTTTTTTTGAGGTGGGGAGCGGGTGGGGATGCAGAGAAATAAGGGAAAATATAAAACTGTGGCGGCAAGGAAAGCAGGCAGGCAGCGGGGAGGCAGGCAGGCAGGCAGCAGGCAAAGCCCCGCCCCTCAGCGGGAAGCCCTCCCAGGGGCCAGGCCTGAAGCTGGACATGTTCTTTCCCCATAGAAAGAAACCTCTGGTTTTATCATGGAAGCCAGCGGAAAATCTCGTTTGCTTTACAGAAAGTATAAGATTTTCTTTTTTTTCTGTTATTTCCAGAGATCTTCATGGTAACTTACCCCTTTATTTCTTGTTAGTGGCCTTATAATGAGCAATCAATAGACTGTGATACTGTAACATCACAGAACTTACTAGGTTTAAATATATATATACCCCCAAGCCTTTTCATGGCTTTATGGCAAATTCAGATTACAGATGAGAACCAAGCCACAATTTGAATGGCTTCTGGCCAACAACATTAGGAAACGGAACAAAAGCAAAGGGTGGGAGTAAAAGATGCAAAGGGAAGAAAGAGGGAAAACAGGTAAAGCTGTAAGTTCCACAACATAAGCCTTCAATTCAGGGCTATTCTCGCCACCTCCTTTTCCTCCCCTAAGGCATGTCTCACTCAACAGAGACTAAATGTCTTTAAATATTAAAACATTCAGAATTTATCCAGGCTAACAGCTAAAACATGAAAGAGTTACAGGCCTTCCTGTACAAGAACATCAGGCGAGGCTGTTTTAACTCTCCACTCTGTTCACAGGAACACTGATCACCTCCTTGCGGATGAGCGACACGGGGCTGGACGAAGGAGGGCTTCACGACCTCGAACCACCAGAAGAGCTCGGCCATGAACACCAGGTAGTTACTCTGAAGAGAGGCAAGAAAGTCAGGAGAAAAATCAGGTAAAGCTTGACCAACAAGCAGTGATTAGGAGAATTTTATTCTGTGTTACCTATGAAATACAGCTTTAAGTATCAGTCACTCACTGAAATTTGTGATTTAAAAAAAAAGCAATGAGAACGATGATAACCTCTATGGGCTGTGTTGCGTACTACCCTCTCAGCAGCTTCCATTCTCAACTATATTTCTTTCTCTGACACATTCATTCTCTCCCAAGGCTGCACCCGTCCCACTCGGCTTTAAACAAGCTCAGGCACTTCCCTGGCGCTGCAGTGCTTGTGACTCTGCGCTTCCAATGCAGGGGGCTTGGGTTTGATCCCTGGTTAGGAAACTAAAATCCGGCATGCCACGCAGCATGGCCAAAAAACTGAAGACATGTAACAAGTAAGTAAGCCTGCTCGAGCCTCTCCTATTGAGCACAAGGCACACGCTTCAGCCGACTCTCCTCCTCCCCGCCCCGCCCCCAGCCAGACCACCCCGCCACCCCTGCAGAGGCTTCGGTCTTGTGGCCTCCCCAACCCACCCGGTCCCAGCCCTCCACTCCCGCAGGCACGAAACTGCATCTGCTCAAGTCGCCAGCGACTGCGTACTGAATCAAACAGATTCTGTAGCCTCCCTTGAACCTGACCTCTCAGTGGCACCAGATAGATACTCCTGATGTGTCTCCTCTGTGAAGACGGCCACCCGCCCCTATCAGGTGACTCTGGAACGCGCGGCTGTCCCGAGACAGCGGCCTTCGAGCATCTCCTCGTGTTTCTCTACCTGCACACATCCTCCCCACAACCCTGATCCAACTCCAGCCTTATCTGCCTGAATGACAACCGCCATCACAGGGAGCAAACCAGAATCCGGGGGGCGCCCCATGCCCCTTCCTTTCCCCCTTCCCACACCAAGTCATCCTCAGGGCTGCCGAGTCTTGCACCCTAAACATCTCTGAGCCCACTCACTTCTCCCCACCTTCATCATAACTACTCTGATTTGAATGGTTTCACTGCTTGGTTGGAATACAACCAATGCAACCGATCCCCTTTTCCTTGACTTATTAAGTCAAACTTCTCAAAATGCAGCACCCTGTCCCCCACTTTCCCCACCCTTAGGGAAAGACTGACTACAGCTGACAAGCAGGGGCTTGATCAGGGCCCTCCTCAGCTTCCCCAGCTTCATCGAATACCACATTCTCGAGGCTTCCTCCTCTTGCCCGGCCAGCTCTGCGGTAGAAGGACAAAGCCATGCTAAGCACTCTATCCCAGAGTTCAAGGCAGCGCCTGGTACACGACAGATGCCCCCCAAATACTTGCTGAATGAGTGTATCAGCGAGTAATTGAGCACACAGTGAAGAAGGCCAGTCACAGGCGAGACACTGGTAGGGAGCGTCTTGGGGCAGTAAGACGACTGTGATTTACATCCATTCTTCACACTTAACTCACAGTACACTTTCTAAAGCCAAAGTGTAAAATTATACTTTAAGTACTAGGGCTAGATTCTACTCTGCCAGTAAATTAACTGAGACCTGTGTACATGTTTTGAAAAAACACTTGTTAAGTGCTCCATAACTGTCTGTCATAGGGAAATAATCAGTATTTAAGGACCTTGGTGCTCAACAAAACTACTCATCATCAGGAAAATGAAATCAAAACCACAGTGAGACACCACCTGGCACCTGTCAGAATGGCCGTCCTCAAAAAGGTAAGCGATAACAAGTGCTGATGAGGGTGCAGAGAAAAGGGAAGCCTCGAGCGTTACCGGCGGGGGTGCAAGCACCACGGAAGGCAGTGTGGGGGCTCCTCAAAAAGCAGAACAGAGCTGCCACGGAGCCCAGCTGTCCTATCTGGGCACACGCCCAAAGGAAACGAAAGCAGGATCCTGCATAGAGAGCCACACGTCCATGCTCACTGCAGCTGAGACATGGAAGCAAGCCGGGCGTCCACAGCGGGTGGGTGGATACAGCTGTGGTACATATACACAACGGACGACTACTTAGCCCTGAGGAGAGAAGGGCATCCTGCCATCTGCAAAAACACAGACGGCTCCTGAGGGCAGTGCATGAGTGAGATGAGTCAGACAAGAAAGAAAACCACTGTGTGGCATCACTTGCACGTAGAATCTAAAGAGCCAGCAGAGAGCAGAGTGGCGGGCACCAGGGGCCGGGCCAGCCCGACTACAGCGTCACCAGGTCCTGGGGGTCTAGTGACTGTGGTCAATGACACCGCATCACAGGTCTGGAGGCTGCTGAAAGTGGATCTTGAACGCTCACAGCAGAGAAATGGTGAGGATGCCAAGTGATGAGGGTGTGAGCTGCCAGTGTGTGCAAGTCAAATCAACACACTGCGCACCTGAGACTTCTACAATCATGCCCTCCCTGGGGGCTCAGTGGTGACGAATCTGCCTGCTGATGCAGGGGACACGGATTTGATCCCCGGGCTGGAAAGATCCCCTGGAGAAGGAAATGGCAACCCACTCCAGTAGTCTTGCCTGGAAATCCCACAGATGGGGGCCTGGTAGGCCACTGTCCATGAGGCGCAAGAGTCAGACATGACTGAGCGGCTAGAAACAACAACGCGTCAGTTACACCTCAATAAAGCTGGAGAAACGCCATTTCAGGCACCCTGGTCAGATAACTATCCTAGTGACATAGCTGTACTGTGTGTGGCCAACGATTTCCCCAGTAACTGAAGTTTATGAAGAGAATTCCTTTCTGAATCAGTGAAGATTAAACAACAAATCTGTAGCCATATTCTAGGAATGATCCCAAATTACTTTCATTTAAAAGCTCTTCTTTTGGTTAAGAAAGTCATGCAGCTATACAGTAACATTCTTGAACAATGTAAACAATAACAAAGAATACGAATACACGCCTCGTGCCCACATCCTAACACCACAGTCAGAAGGAGCCACCCCCGACAGTTCTGTGTTTCTCTCCCTGCAGACCTTTTCCTGTGTGTCTAGATCCACGTGCACATGCACATACAGATAGAAACAGTGCTTTAAAAACAGGTATAAATCCCATCACGTTATATATAATGCGTGCGACCCGGTGCTTCTCTCCGTAAGTCTTGCGCGCTCTCTGCCTCCTTCCCTTAAACAGCTCGACTGCATGACGGGACACTTCCGCCGCGGCCCTTCCCAGATGAGCGCCTCCCCACTGCCACTCGCCAGGAACAACACTAACGCAGCCTTCTGTGCACTTTCCACGTGGTCAGATGCCACCAAAGTGCCCTCTAAAAAGGGCACACCAGTGTACACACCCAGCGTGGGGGGAAAAGAGGGCTCACTGCCCAGGTCCCTACAAATACTTGTTGCTCAAGTCAACACATGACGGGAGGCCCAGAACCAGGACCAAGCAACTTCCCGAGGATGCAGAATCTTCAAATACTCATTTGAAGACAAAACTATGGTTCTAATAATTTAGCAGAGGACCAAAACAGATAAAGTGACAGTCTTCTCTGCAGATAATTATCTATTTTTTAAATGCCTCATTTAAGAAAGTATCTTTATATCTGGATTATGCCCCAGAGTAAGTTGATCTAAACATCAGGGTTACTTTTATTTATGGGAAGTCCAAGGTATATGACTTAAGCAAATGTACTCTTACAGTTAAAATGAGATGATTTTTTTCCCTGAGATTACAGTAGTGGCATTTAAAATTTCTAATAGGCAAAAATCAGAAAAAGCATTAACAAGATAAATATGAAAATATCTCCCAATTTCCATTTTGGTAAAAATGGTGTAACCATTCAAAATCAATCAAGGTCTTTCTTCCAAGTGTCAGACTGCGGGGAGTGGGTGCTGTTCTGGTCAACAGGCAGTGGTTTGTTCTGGAAACAGCTGCACGGCTGGCTGTGTCTCCCGCCTTGTGTGTAAAGGAGAAAGGGGCACACGGGAAAGAGGGCAGAGAGCACAGAGTGCAGGCACCTCTAGGGAGGTGGGCACCACGAACACGGCCAGGCGCCGAGCCTGACTCAAAGCTGTTCCTCTGACGTTACAGAGAAGTGGCAAACTTCAGGCAAGGGCACAGGAGGCGGGAGGGAATTCTGCAGCCGCCGGGAACACTGAGGCATCACTCCATCACGGAGCTCTGGAACCTGCAGCTCGGAGGCCATCACGCCTGAGACTCGCGTCTGTCTTCACTACAGAGTAAGCTCTGAAAGGACGGGGATCTCTGATCGTCTTCTGATTCACCCAAACCACCCGGAACAGTGCGAGGTGCTCAGCGAACAGCCCTTGGAAGAAGCGCACTAAGCAACGGCGAGAAGCTAGGAAGCCCTGTGACAGCGTCCCAAGCAGGGCACCCAGCACGGCTGAGAAAAGCAAGCGCTTTTATTATCAACCAAAAACTGCGTATATACACTGGCAGCACCGTGCGGCACGCAGGATCCTGGCCACCGGGACATTGCCAGGAGTTACCTCTTAAAAGGGTCATTTCTGGACAACCTTGGTATTTCCTCCCCGCTTTCTTTCCCGAGGTTGTGCCTCAAGCTCTGGGATAGGAGGACCCCTCTTCCGGGAGGCACAGCCCTGCTAAAGGCCCAGAGACGCGTGCCAGCTGCTGCTCCACTTCGCTAAAACTGCAGGACCACAGATGAGCTCTCTGTATTGCAAAAGACTCCTGTAGCTAACAGTGTACGTTACAACGAAACAAAATCAGCAGAAAAATCTAACAAAACCATTTTGAGTGAAACTATAGTTAACTTTGTAAGCTTCACACGGCCAGACCGTCTCTGTACCTGGCTGTGTGCTCTTCCCCACAACCTTAGAGCAAAGGGGCCAGGAGAGTACCTTTATGGAGGAAGCTGCGTAGAGCATGTCTTCCAGGGTGAAATGGCAACACTGGTTCAAGTATTCTTGGCAAAATTCTTGGATCAGCTGCAGGTTATAGAGGCTATCAGCCAAGGACATGGTTTCTTTCAAGCAAATGTCTTCAAATAAGAAAAGAACAAGGATTAATTTTGATAATGCACACTTTGGACTCACTTTATAATTAGTAGCTTAATACCAGCACACAACTAGGTAGACTCTGGTCATCACACACACACACACAGACACACACACACATGTAGCAGTCACTACACAGAAAGACTTAGAAACCAAGCATTTCTTCACTCAACTAATGCCCTCCTAGAATGACATATAATGTTTTTCTTAAAAAAGCCTTCATTACTCATTAGATATTACCATCTTAAATATCTGTTCCATCTGTCCACAGCTGAGAAACATTTCACTGGAACACTTACCCTCTAACCTGACAACACCAGGACAGTAAAAATGAATAAGGGCAGCGAGCGCGCAGCCGTCCGAGCCGTCTTTCAACAGATTTTCCACCAACGGAATGCAAGGCAGCTGCTTGAGCAAGGTCTGCTCCTTCCTATAACGAGCCTACAGTATAAAGAAAGAGATGAAAGTAAGTACTTCAACATGCAGGAGACACAGGACCGTCGGTTGTGTCGGCAGTGAAGTGTAAGTCAGCAGGGGCAACAGCTACTCAGCCACATCCTTCCCTCCCGAGCAGCACTCCTAGACCCGTCCTGGCCAACAGCACTGCGGTTCTGAAGCTGAGTGCCTAACAGCGTCACAGGGCTCGTTTATGTGAACTCACTTAGCCTAAGAATTTAAATGTAAAAGCATCACAGAATGGATTTTGGACATTTGAAATGTCCAAATGATCAGTTCTGCGGCTCTGAAGATGATGAAATTGGCTTTAATGCTAGACTTAACTTAGCACGCTCTTGTGTAAAAAGATTAAGACTGGAGCTTACAGCCTGGGGAGTCGTCAGCGTCAGGGGACACCCAGAGGCATGTGAACCTGCTCCTAAAGGAGGCCTCGCGATAAGAGCCGTCACTCTCAGGAACTGGAATCAGACCACGAACAAGTCCCGGCTCCTCGTCTGAAAGCCGAGACAACGCAGACAGAGCGTGACCACTCTGAAGCGGAGCAACCCTCCTGGGTGAGGCGTCAGCCCAAACAGGGCGAGTACAGGGCTTCCGCTCCCTCTCGGAAAAGCAGCAGCTCTTGTTTTTTAAAGACTGGCTGGTGCAACTGATACAAATTTGTAAGACAGTTCCCTAAAAATGAGACCTGCTGTAAAACCGAGAGTTTATGAGAAGGAGCTTCTTAAGTCAGACTAAATACCTGGGCTCAAATCCTGCTCCGGCCACTTCTCAGCTCTGGGATCTTGGCCAACTGACCTCAGCGCTCATCTCCTGGCTCCTTATCTGTGAGCCGGGATAATCGCAGCGCCTGCCTCACAGGACGTGGAGGACCAAGACGATGGACGCCAGGCGCGATGGACACGTGCGCACAGCGAGCGGCCCCAGAGGTCAGCTGTCTTGAGCTACTAGCTCTCCTCAAGCCAAGAAAAGTCACGCTGAAGACTTAATGAAAATGCACACTGAACTATTTCAGTAGTGAGATTTATACTTACAGTGGTTGGTGATATTTAGTATCTTTTTTTAAGAAATCAAAACTAACTTTTCTTCTATCTAAATTGATCATCTCTATTTCATAATTAAAGTATAATTAGAAATATAATACTCTGGTGAGAATAAAAATAGAAAAATAAACTTACTGAAAGAGATTTACTATTTGGTGGTGAAGTCAGATTTCCTTTAAATGACTTTCCCCAGAAAAGTACACACATTCAAGGGAAAATATTTATTCCTATATTCCCCCTCACTCAAGAACAAGATTCATGGAACATTTTCCCTTGTGAAGAATTTCAGAGGAGATTGTTCTTATGAATCACTAGGGACTATAATCTGTATTTAATGGGAGAGCGCACCTATATGCAAACAAGTCGCCTCCGTGCACTACAGAAATTCTTGCTGACTTTGTGTATGTGATCATTAGTGAACATCCTCAGTGTGCTGCGGGCGGACAGTTCAGAACTCAGGCAGGAGAATCAGGAGGGGTGGGGTGGCAGCTGGGCCTCGCCAGCCTTGCGCTGCCCCCCGGCTTCCAGACGCCCCAGCCCCGCTTCCTCGGCCGGTGAGAAACAGAATGTGACCTCCGGAAGCTCCACAAGGGCTGGCTCCATGCCAGACCTGCCGGACCTCCAGGGCCACGCTGGCGCCGAGCGCCCAGGGTCAGGGAACAGGGTGCTGTGCTCTGCCGCGGGGCACGGCTCGAGCCCGCGCGCACAGCTCCCCAAGGCTGCGGCCACGAGGCCTGCGGTCTGGACCAGACGACCCACGGCTTGAAAGTGGCCGGCCGCAGCATCTTCCTGAAGATTACATCCTAGAAGGCCTACCAGGGAAACCGACTTTCAATCTTGAAGTTGTGTGGGTCTCCCAGGACTTGTGGGGTGTGCTTGGCGCTTTTACAAACGCACTGCTCTTTCTACAAAGGGAGACATCTGGCATTTAAGAGGGATGTATTTTCGATCTTTCAACATTGTGGTGGACTTCTAAGTTACATGTCTGTTTCTGAGGGTGAAAAACACTTAAGTGGTCGAACCCCCAGAGTTCACCCTGAAAGATCAACTCTTTCTTCTTACCTAGTTACTTATGGCCTGCAAGTAATGACAGACTAGTTCACACTTTAAATTATCTTTAAAGCGCCCAATCCAAATTTTGGCTAGATTTTTTTAGGTCTTTCTATTGTGTACTATGATCAAAGACCTTACAATCCAATCTCCACGTGTGACTGATGGAGTTACATGAAATGACGGGATCAGCACGACATGAACAACACAGACACTCCACAGTGACATCTCTGAGAGTGAGCTGAAGAAGCTGGGCAAACTTACAGGAACCAGTTTCCAAAACCATTTGGAAGGAGACTTCAGAGGAGGCAGCAGGAGAAAAGGGAAAGGGAAAGCGCATCAGCATTTTAAAAAATGAACAAGTTATAGTAAAGTTTCTGTCAGTGGAGCTCCAAGTTTACAGTTCTCAAAACACTTTTAAACTATTAATACTTGAAATTTTAGCTTAAAATATAGAGTTTCCTCATGATAAAGACCACCACCTTCTCCCCCCGACTCCTCTCCCAACATGGATATGTGTTTTTAGGATATCCTGGACCTGCTGCATACTTTGGCAGCACAGAATTTTATTTCACAGCTCTGGACTCACACATCATATGAAAAAATACAGTGCATAACACAAGTGGGAACAGAAAGATTCCAGGGCAACTTGCAACCACTGAAATCCTTAGACATTAGGAAGCCAAGTCGTTGTCCCAAAAGGAAAAGAAGACTGTTCCATAAGTGTATGAGTAAGAGCAAGCAGTAAGCAGAATTGAACATGATAACTTCCCTTAATGACATGAAGAATTTCTTTCAGTTAATAGGAAAGAAGAACAGTTGGCAATTCCTATCAATTAATATTTTTATAGTCTCTAAAGCAAGTAGCTACTAACACAAAGAATATAAATTTATTATTTTTACTATCCAGGGGTGTCTCAAAGAATATAATTTTATGTCTTCAAGAAGATTAATTTAATAAACTCACAATTTCAGATAATTGAATAATTTGTGGTTGTTTATATTTCCTAGAACCGTTGCGTTTTTTTGGGGGGGGGAGGCAGCCCTAAATAAATATTTGTTAAAATGAACCAAACTAAATGGGATCGGAGTTAAAATTAGTACTAAACTTTCATGCAGAAAGTTTTCCTGACAGAAATTAAGACTATTTGGAAAAATAGTATAAACAACATACATTTAAGAACTTAAAAAATCTGAAAAAGTCATCTCAAGAATCAGAAAAATACCAGCTTCCCACAAAGAGATAACATTTCCAATAAAGTTTTCTTGCCACATCAGGAAGAGTAACCGAAACAGTTCTGTCACACGTGTTTAACCTCTCATTTAACCACAGTCTCTGGCAGCTGCGTCTGCAGGAGTCGTGAAAAGCACACAAGCAGGGCAGGAGGCCCAGGGAACGTGTCTGGGTTCCCAGCGACGCACAGCAATGCCAAAACGGGAGTCTTCCTGTTTTTGATACTAGAAGAATCCACCACATAGAAATTACTAGGGATTATTCAAAACAGGTGATAAGCAAAGGAGTTAGTCTGTATTTCTTATAAAATATTCAGTACTTGAATTTTTTACTAATTCAGAAAACTCTGACACAGCTCCCAATGACTGGAGCTGGGAAATCTGAACAAGTTAATACCACAGACTGGTTGTAACCCCAGTACACACACACACACACACACACACACACACACACACACACACACGTGACAAATAACTGCTACAAATAACTGACTGAAGGATGTAAGGAAGTGGACAGGACACAGTGTTCCTTAGAGCAAAATTCCAAATGACACAGAGGCTCGACCCTTCAGGGAGGGAGCCAACTTCTCTCTCCTGCAGCGTGGGCTGGACTGAGTGACTCACTTTCAAAGGAAACAGTGCTGATGGGGGAAACGGGAACTTTACAAGGAGGATGCAGCTTTAATGAACCAAGTGGTCACGTGGACACCATCAGTGACGAGCCGTGTTCACGTCCTGCGCTCCCTGATGCGCCTCTGTGACGTTCTTCTCTGAAAGCCCACACACCAAAATCTCACCACGAGACACAGGAGACAAAGCCCGATTCAGGGATGCTGGGCAGAACACCTGGGCAGAAACACGCTGGCCGGCTCTGGAGAGAGCCCGCGCTTTAGTCAGCGCTAATGATCCAGCAATTTGCTTTCCTGTTGCTGCCAAAGGGCCATGATTATAATAACAAGATGCTAACACTGGGGGAAATTAGGCAAAGTTGTACTATCTTTGGGATTGCTCTATAAACTAAAATCATTCCACAATAAAGTTTATTAAAAATAAACACAAAATTAGATGAGGGTTGTCCAAAGGTGCAAACTTCCAGTCAGTTACAAGATAATAAGTAGTAGGGATGAAACATACAACAGGGTAATGAACACTGCTGCGTGGTGCACACGGAAGCTGTCAAGGTAAATACCAAGAGTTCTCATCACAGGGGAAAATGTCTCTGTTTCCTCAATGCTGTGTCTCTATGAGGGGATGGAGGCTCACTAAGCCTACTGCGACCCTCTCATGACGTGTGTGAGTCAGACCGTGACACTGCACACCTTAACCTTACGCCACGCTTTGTGCCAATCAGATCTCAGTAAAACTGGGAACGAACAGATGAGGAGCTGAGTAGCTATGGGCAGAAGCACCTGCATTTAAAAGGAGAATCTGTCGGTTCACACAGATAATAAAGAACGATGGACTGATAAACAGATGTGCTCAGGTGTGCTCACAGCACCCTACCTAACGTGCAAGAGATGATGGGGATGGAGAATCGCCATTCTGTAGCCACCACAGTATCAGTAACTGAAGTAGGTGTCGTCCATAAATGCTAAATCCAGGATGCAGGGAAATGCTGAGGAGGAACAGGGTATTTGCAGTCTCAAAGTGTCTCATCTCAAATTATTACAAAAGGAAAAATCACCACGCAGCCAAAAAACCCAAACAATATTTTAACCAACTGATCAAAATTATTTTCATCTAATAGGGGGAAATGGCTATCATGTGCCATCTTGTGAGAAGGATACACCTTACGTCATATTTCAGTCTTAAAAAGCACAGATTAATCCATCTGCAAGGAAATGCCCGTAAAAATATGGAATTGAAAGATACTGTATGAAAATGCCCTGTATCCTTCAAAAATGTTATGGTCACAAAAGAGAAAAGCCGAGGGACGGTTCCAGGTTCAAAATGAAAAAGATACACAATTAAATCCATTATATGACCCCAGTCTAGAAAAAAGCATAAAGCACCGATACAACTGGGATGACTGACAAAACTGGAACAGGCTGGAAGTCTGATCAGAGCCGGATACCGGCACCAGGTTCCTGTCCTGTGGCTGTGTGAGTGAGCAGCTCTGTTCTTAGGAAATAGACTCCAAAATACCAAGGGGTGACGGGCCATGGTGTGTGCAACCTTGGTTCACATGTTTCAGAAACATGTATGCACATGCATGCTTGTGTGCAACACGTCACGCAAGGGCGCACACGCGAGCACATGAAGTGTCACACAAAGGGCGCACGGGGCGCTTGCAGGCAGCCCTCGCAGCTTCCTCCAAGTCTGAAAGACTCAAAATAAACGTGCTTGACTTAGCAAGTCATATTAAGCCCATACCAATCCAGGTCTTTGTAGGGTCTGTGTCTAAACGCAGAAGACTGATTTACAAAGCTGTTGGATCTGATTTTTGCAGTCCTCTGAGACAAAGATTAAAATCATGTGTTAGGTTATCTAACTCAGACCAAATCATCTTTATAAAATATTCCTTGGAGAAAAAAAGTCATGGTACCATCTTTGAGTTTTTAAAATATTTAAATATATACATACATGTGAAAGTTTATGACAGCCAACTACTCACTATTTTCATTAACCTTTGGAGTCCCTTACATTTTCTACACGTAAACTGAGCATCACTTTAATAACGGAATTTAGGAGCCACTCATCCCAACCTTCAGTGTTTGCAGACACAGGCGATAAGGCCCAGGGTATCGCAGGACCCTGGGAAGGGCAGCGGCAGGACCCTCCTGACCAAGACCAGGGCCCACTTCCCACCACACTCGGGACAAGCTCCTGAGAAGAGTGAACGCTGGACTTCAGTTGCTTAGCCCCTAGAGATTGTTAAAGGTAGGGCTGCCAGATTTTGCAAATAAAAATACAAGATGCTCATGCAGCTGATACCAAAAAATTATTTATCTGAAATTCACACTTTAGAATCAAAAGGAGTAGCAGAAGCCAAAAGAGAAACTTGAAAGAAAATAAAGAAAACAAATCAGCAACCTGTAAAATATTTTCCTAGGACACTTCCTCCCTCTTAAAGCACCACCCAATCCAACAATCAGAAATAGATAGTCAGACGATGGTCTAATAATCTACTGAAATGGCTTTGGAATTTAAATTTTGGTCCAACACTAATAATATGCAGTACAAGTATCCCTCAACAGAGCATGTATTTTACCCAGAAGATAGATGTAGATAGGTGAACACTACTGAACATCTGAGCAGAGAAACGCTGGACAGGAGAGAAGATCAGACAGTCCCCGTCCGGCAGCCCAGGCTCCATCCATGGGGGAGCGAAAGGCCCCAGGGCTGGGCACCCGGGCTTCAGCCTTGTGAGCAGGAGCTGAGGGGGCAAAGGGCACGGCGGCCTCTTACCCATGGTACAGAAAGGAGCAAGAGCAAACCACTCAACCTCTCTTCCCTAAAAGGAGAAAAGGGTGAAGCATTTGCTTTGCAAGAATGAAATCAAGCATAAAGTGATTCTGTTTCTAGCCGTGCGGTTCAGATGCTGAAAGTCCCGCTGATAGGTGAGAGCAAGACTCCCTAACCTCACCTGCGCTTGGCCACGTGCTTCCTCCTGACACCTGTGCAGCAAGACGCGCGGAATGAACAGCTTCCCACACATCTTAACAATGAGAACAAGGATAAAGTTCATTTGAAAATGAAGGTATTGAACCTAACACATGGCACAAATCTATCTATGAAGCAGAAACGGACTCACAGGCACAGAGAACTAACCTGTGGGTGCCAGGGGATGGGGGAGGGGGGCCTGGGGTCAGCAGGTGCAGACCGTCACAGGCGGGACGGGGAGGAGCAAGGCCCTCGGGCACAGCACAGGGGCCCGAGCACGCAAGGTCCTGAGACGAGCCGGAACGGAAATCACAGAAAACGCAGGTGCCCGTGCACGATGGAGTCCCCGTGCTGACAGCAGACTCCACACGACACTGGAGACCAGCTGTACTTCAGGAAGCGAAGCGAAGTCGCTCGGTCGTGTCCGACTCTCTGCGACCCCATGGGCTGTAGCCTGCCAGGCTCCTCTGACCATGGGATTTTCTAGGCAATAGTCCTGGAGTGGATGCCATTTCCTTCTCCAGGGGATCTTCCCAACCCAGGGACTGAACCCGGGTCTCCTGCACTGTAGACAGACGCTCTACCATCTGAGCCACCGGGGGCTGAATAACAGGCAAGAAGAGGAAACGAAGGCACACAAGCCGGGCTCGTGCTGAGTGACCGCGCAGTAAGCAGACCCTGAGCGAGCCGCACCAGTTCCCTTGCTCACTCGCTCAGCGAATCCTGGCTGTGAAGTGTGCGCGTGCAGCTCCACGGGACCAAGTGCCGGGGAGTCCGAGCGGCGACCCAGCTGCGTGTGGGCCCCGTGCCGTCTGCCCTCCTTAGAGGCTAGTGAAGGGCGCACTGCAGCTCACCGGGTCGCAGTGGGACGTGACTTAGCAGCGAGCAGCAGCTCCGGCTGCAGCTGACGGGAGCACAGTCAGCACTCTGCTCCTTAGAAACAGCGTTTACTGGGTCCTCTGTGATCACATAAGCCCGCGGAGCTCATCATGTGCGGGCAACACCTCAGCGCCGAGCCGCTGCACGTGGCAAACAGGGCTCCGAGGAGCCCTGTGACTCGGGACGGTGCTGAGCCCGATTCCTGATCAGAGCCCGGAGCAAACAGCAGACAGGGGTAGATCTGTCCCCAAGGCAAGGGTTTCTACTCCCGAGGGAAGGAGAGAGCGCGGCGGGCGTAAGCGAAGGGCTGGGGACCCGGTGGGGCTGCGCTGGGGAAGGCAGTGGGGGCCCACCTCCACTGGGGAAAGGTCAGCCGCGGGAGCAGGAGGGCGAGAGCGGGCCAGGCTGATCCCAATACCAAATTCAGGCAAGGCTGCTGGTTTTTGGCAGAACCTTCCTAGCAAGGCTGCCTACACACAAACCAGCTCTCCCTTCCCCTCCTGTTACAGAGCATCGTTAGCCAGCGGCCTTTGTCCAGAATGAAGAGAAGTGCGGCATAATAATGAAGATACTCCAAATAACCCAAATGGAAAATAAAGTCTCTGAATAACAGAGCTTCTTATACCTCAACTGAAATGCTCGACAGTACGTTTCAAGGGCTCTCCCTATAACACATTTCAGAAAGTGTAACATATACTATATCGCAGGAAATATACTTTAGGTTTCAGTACACAACAAACACACAAGTCATCAGAGAAGAAACCTCTAAAAGCCTGTTCAAGAATTTTTAAAGAATAAATCCACGTCAGTGTTTCTTCTCCCTTCACAGAATAACCGTGTTACAGCTTACAATTCCCAGAATAATTTTAGAGGCTGGTCTCATTACAAGTCATTATAAGGCTGATACATTGGAAACTGTTTTCTTGTTTCATAATTCTACCAAACAAAGGCAGAACCATTATTTTTGCCAAAAGAACCTCAGAAATGGAGCTCTAATCACTAACAGCCCTCCCTAAACACCATCGCCCAGCGGACCTCCAACCTGCGCTTCCGCCCGCCTGGCAGCCAGGGCAAGGCACCCGAGGGCACAGTGAGGACCACCGAACGATCCGGTGAGCACAGCCGTGAACACTTCACCAGACAGCACACACCTGTGAACACAGGCTCTCAGAAACCAGGCACCTTTCCCCCTTAGGAACGTGTACGTACCTTTTGACCTCCTAGAGTTTCCACTGCATGATGGTCTTTCAATTTCTGTTCTTGTTCCATTATATCCTTCAAATGTTCATTTACCTTAAAACATAAAAACATTAATTTTATTTATAGTCAAATATAACAATAAAATAACATGTACCTTAAAATGCCTGCGTTCAGGCCTCTGATGTCAAATATCAGTGCCACTCAGATGAACAGAACCTCATTTTCTCAACCAGAAAAAAGTATTTTACAGTATTTACAGGTGTTTAAATGAATTCATTACTTTACAAATACTTGCTGAGTACCTACTACATGTCGGGGCCAGCTGGAGCGCCCGGGAGAAAGGCGCTTGCCAGCCTCGGCTCTGACGCTCGCCGTTGCTTAGTCACTCAGCCACGCCTGACTCTCTGCGATCCCGTGGGCCGCAGCACGCCAGCCTTCCCTGTCCTTCACCATCTCCTGGAGTTTCCTCAAACTCATGTCCGTGGAATTGATGATGCCATCCAACCATCATCCTCTGCTGCCCTCTTCTCCTTTTGCTTAGGAAATAAGACAACTATTTTTCTGTAAAAATTTTCACAATCTCTTTTAGGACTAATAGGTGAAAACTATTTTCCTCAAAATTAATGTTTTCATTATCAGTAGAAAACACTCTGTTTGGATTAAATTCTTAACCTGTGATTTCTTAGGCATGTCTCTGGATCTTGAATGGGGTTTAGTGTGGTCACAAGTCACAGTTAAAATACATGAAAAACTTTCATATATACGAACTTCTCAGGGAGAAGGTCTAACTTATCAGATTGTTCAAACAGCCGATAATTCAAGATGATTAAGAAACAATCTGTTGAGGGCATAAAGTATTTCTTGAGAATAGATAATTTTGGATTTTGAGTTACTGATGTTACGGCCATTCCAACAACAATAAATAAATGCTGAAATTAACTAATAATGGCAATCTAGAAAATATTAATGACGTTATCAACCATTGTAAACTAAATCAATAATTTTTTAAATTCTGTTGCTTGAAATTCACTTCTGTGCTTAAGAAAAAAAAAGGACTGATGAATTTTAATTTATGGTAACTTGGTCCCATAACTTCATGGGAAATAGATGGAGAAACAGTGGAAACAGTGTCAGACTTTATTTTGAGGGGCCCCAAAATCACTGCAGATGGTGACTGCAGCCATGAAATTAAAAGACGCTTACTCCTTGGAAGAAAAGCAACCTAGACAGCATACTGAAAAGCAGAGACATTACTTTGGCGACTAAGGTCCGTCTAGTCAAGGCTCTGGTTTTTCCAGTGGTCATGTATGGATGTGAGAGTTGGACTGTGAAGAAAGCTGAGCGCTGAAGAACTGATGCTTTTGAACTGTGGTGTTGGAGAAGACTCTTGAGAGTCCCGTGGACTGCAAGGAGATCCAACCACTGAAACTCCAGTACTTTGGCCACCTCATGTGAAGAGTTGACTCATTGGAAAAGACTCTGATGCTGGGAGGGATTGGGGGCAGGAGGAGAAGGGGACGACAGAGGATGAGATGGCTGGATGGCATCACAGACTCGATGGACGTGAGTTTGAGTGAATTCCGGGAGTTGGTTATGGACAGGGAGGCCTGGCGTGCTGCGATTCATGGGGTGGCAAAGAGTCGGACACGCCTGAGCAGCTGAGCTGAGCTGAAGCCTGGTTAACAGTTGCTAACAGTCTTCTCTGCCCATGACTCTGCCCGAGGCGTTACAGGGAATCCACAACACGCAGTGAGGCTGCTGCATGCCGGGTCTCAGAGTACTCGCTCAGCCGTGAGAAACACTTCCTGAGAGACGACAGCAGCAGAAATGGGCTGGCTCTGACTCAGAACCCCCCTTTCACAAGCTGGGACCTTAATAATTTGTTGGTATCCGTGAGCCTTGGTTGCCAGTTTGAAGGAAACCTACTCCATGCGTGGTCTGGGGGATGACGGCTCTGAAACGGTCCCCAGCGATCTGGTGAGTGTGGGCAGGGCTGAAAACTTGCTTCAGACCCACCATGATCGACGTGCTCGCTTCCACCGGAGGGCACGAGCTCACTGTGGTCTGCACAGAGATCAGGGTCCCAGCTTCCTGGAACCGGCAGAGCCACGGCCTCATCCAACTGCCTCGAGCCCGGAAGCCCACGAGAGGCCGGCGGGGCCTGCAGCCCGTCTCGGGTCTGCCACCTGCCAGCTCCCCTTCCTTCTCTAAGGCTCGGCTCTGTGGCACAAGCCTTTCTAACTGCATTATTTATTTATGGTCTTACACATGTCACTCAAGCAAACCTAAACATCGTCTAATTGGCAATATGAAAAACTTATTTCATTCCTGGGTGCAAAAAAAGTTGGCGGAGCACCCTTGGAGCATATTCCCTGCTCGGGAGTGCTCTGAATTCTGTACTAATCTGATATCAACCTGGCTAATCATAAACTGCTAACGACAGATATTGCAGACTACATGAAAGCTCTCTCCACCACTTTTCTTGAGTCTAAAGGGAATGGGAGCTGTTAAGACTGCATGATTTTAATTTTCACTTTGACTTAAAACAAGAGAGTAATGGAGTCTGTCTTCGTCTGATCAGGCTGCTACAAGAACACCAGAGGCAACGGAAATGAATTTCTCGGTTCAAGCTGAGCTGAGCTGAAGCCTGGTTAACAGTTGCTAACAGTCTTCTCTGCCCATGACTCTGCCCGAGGCGTTACAGGGAATCCACAACACGCAGTGAGGCTGCTGCATGCCGGGTCTCAGAGTACTCGCTCAGCCGTGAGAAACACTTCCTGAGAGACGACAGCAGCAGAAATGGGCTGGCTCTGACTCAGAACCCCCCTTTCACAAGCTGGGACCTTAATAATTTGTTGGTATCCGTGAGCCTTGGTTGCCAGTTTGAAGGAAACCTACTCCATGCGTGGTCTGGGGGATGACGGCTCTGAAACGGTCCCCAGCGATCTGGTGAGTGTGGGCAGGGCTGAAAACTTGCTTCAGACCCACCATGATCGACGTGCTCGCTTCCACCGGAGGGCACGAGCTCACTGTGGTCTGCACAGAGATCAGGGTCCCAGCTTCCTGGAACCGGCAGAGCCACGGCCTCATCCAACTGCCTCGAGCCCGGAAGCCCACGAGAGGCCGGCGGGGCCTGCAGCCCGTCTCGGGTCTGCCACCTGCCAGCTCCCCTTCCTTCTCTAAGGCTCGGCTCTGTGGCACAAGCCTTTCTAACTGCATTATTTATTTATGGTCTTACACATGTCACTCAAGCAAACCTAAACATCGTCTAATTGGCAATATGAAAAACTTATTTCATTCCTGGGTGCAAAAAAAGTTGGCGGAGCACCCTTGGAGCATATTCCCTGCTCGGGAGTGCTCTGAATTCTGTACTAATCTGATATCAACCTGGCTAATCATAAACTGCTAACGACAGATATTGCAGACTACATGAAAGCTCTCTCCACCACTTTTCTTGAGTCTAAAGGGAATGGGAGCTGTTAAGACTGCATGATTTTAATTTTCACTTTGACTTAAAACAAGAGAGTAATGGAGTCTGTCTTCGTCTGATCAGGCTGCTACAAGAACACCAGAGGCAACGGAAATGAATTTTCGGTTCCGGAGGCTGGGAAGTCCAAGGCGCCAGCAGACTGGGCCTGGTGAGCCTGGCCCCTCTTCCTCGGAAGGGCTGAGGGGCGCTCTGGGGTCTCTCGTGAAGAGAGCAACCCTGCTCCCACATGAGGGCCAGCCTTCAGGACCTCCGAACACCAGCACACTGGGGGTCACGAAGTCAACGGCCAGCTCTGTGGGAGCACAGATTTTCGGTGCAGAGCAGGGAGGCACAGCGCCCATGGTTCTAAGCCGGCCGCCCCCAGGGGGCACCCACCTTGTTGATCCAGTACGTGACGGCGTCCTCGATGTCGTAGGGCAGTTCTGTGGCCTGGAAGAAGGCCGAGTACTGCTGCGCGCAGGCGGCCACCTTCTCCACGCTGACCATCTCCACGGTGTAGGCCATCATGAGGGCGTCGATCATGGCCAGGTGAGCGCTCTGGAGGCAGACGGAGAGCGAGCGTCAGCATCCCGGCTGCTGTCAGCATCCCCCCAGGGGGCGGCCACCGTCAGCGCCCCGTGTCAGTGCCCCGCGTCAGCGCCCCGCGGGGGCGGCCGCCTTCACACTGTTCACTGTCACTAGCACTGCCCAACAAACGGGAGAGGAGCGAAAGGCTGTGAACAATAAGCCTTGATCAGCGAGCATAAATGGTGCACACAGGCTGGGGTGAGCTCAGGTAGCCCAGCCAGTTCGTCACTCAGACGCTCACTGAGGATCGCCATTCAAGGCGCTCATCATCTCCTACTCAGGGGGGCTCCTCGTCCTGCTCTTCCTGGTTTTGAGGAGGTCACGATCATCTACTCAACGAAACGACTGCAGACCTCAGCGTCCTCTCTGAGCAAGCCCTCTGCTCTCGTCCACAGGGAGCCACGCTCAGACTCCACTCCTGAGCTGCCCCTCGAGTCTGGCCTCCTTGTCTGCTCACCTCCATCCCAGCTCAGACTCCCCCACTTCTCACCCCCGGACAAGGCCAGGACCCCTCTGCTTTTCCTGGCTGCAGCTTCCTCCCCACCCTCTGCATCCATAGAGGACTGCTAGTCTTTCCTTTGCTGCTGCTTTTCATGAGGTAGTTTCATACAGAAATGTTACACCACGGGGGCGGGGGCGGTCCTTAAAATTGCCCAGAACTAGGAGGTTCCTAAAGCCGAAAGAGCCCTGTCGCCCTCCTGCTCCCCAGCCAGTGTCCACAGTCTGGAACGTATGCTCACCAAACGCTGTGCTCCCCACCGCCCGGGGGCAGACACTCACACTGCCTCCTGCCCTGTGGCACCGTAAACACACCACCACCCTGCATTTCTCCAGGGACGAGTGCTGCTGCGGGGCTGCTGGGCCCAAGGGCAACCACACGTGCAGCTCTGAGAAACAACCTTAGATCTGTTCCTTAGGAGGGTGGGGCAGCTTTACCCCCACCCCCCGCCCAAGTGTGGCCAAGGGTGCCTGTTTCCCCACACTTCTGGTCAATATTAGACATCATGCACTTTTTATCATCTGTTATCCAGTCTGGAAGTTAAAAACCTTCCCTTGTACAGACTGCACATTTCTCTGCCAAATGAGGATGGGCGTATTTTCCTATGTTTAGATAATATTTGTATTTATCCCTCAGAAAACTGCCGGCTCATGTCTCCGGCTTACATTTCTCTGTGAGATGGCCACCCTTCCTTTTTTATTTCTTGATTTGTAAGAGCTCATTATATATTAGGTGTCATTTCATCATCAAATACCTTTTTCCAGCTTATCTTTGGACTTTCTACTTTATTTGGAATGTAATATTATATTAGGAACAAGAGATCAAATTGCCAACATCCGTTGCATCACAGAAAAAGTAAGAGAATTCCAGAAAAACACCTACTTCTGCTACACTGACTACGCTAAAGCCTTTGAGTGTGTGGATCACCACAAACTGTGGAAAATTCTTCAAGAGATGGGAATACCAGACCACCTTATCTGCCTCCTGAGAAATCTGTACGCACACCCAGAAGCAACAGTTAGAACCAGACATGGAACAACAGACTGGTTTCAAACTGGGAAGAGTATGTCAAGGATGAATATTATCACTCTGCTTATTTAACTTATATGCAGAGCACATCATGAAAATGCTGGACTGGATGAAGCACAAGCTGGAATCAAGACTGCTGGGAGAAATATCAATAACCTCAGGTATGCAGATGACACCACCCTTATGGCAGAAGGCAAAGAGGAACTAAAGGGCTTCTTGAAGAAAGTGAAAGAGGAGAGCGGAAAAGCTGGGTTAAAACTCAACATTCAAAAAACTAAGATCATGGCATCTGGTCCCATCACTTCATGGCAACTAGATGGGGAAACATGGAAACAGTGACAGACTTTAATTCCTTGAGCTCAAAAATCCCTGCAGATGGTGACTGCAGCCATGAAATTAAAAGACAATTACACCTTGGAAGAAAAGGTATGACCAACCTAGACAGCATATTAAAAAGCAGAGACATGACTTTGCTGACAAAGGTCTAGTCTAAGCTATGGTTTTACCAGTGGTCATGTTTGGATGTGACAGCTGGACCATAAAGAAAGCAGAGCGCCAAAGAATTGATGCTTTTGAACTTCGGTGTTGGAGAAGACTCTTGAAAGTCTCTTGGACTGCAAGGAAATCAAACCAGTCAATCCTAAAGGAAATCAATCCTGAATATTCATTGGAAAGACTGATGCTGAAGCTCCAATACTTTCACCATCTGATGTGAAGAACTGACTCACTGGAAAAGACTCTGACGCTGGGAAAGATTGAAGGCAGGAGGAGAAGGGGACGGCAGAGGATGAGGTGGTTGGATGGCATCACTGACTCAATGGACATGAGTTTAAGCAAGCTCTGGGAGTTTGTGAGGGACAGGGAAGCCTGGCGTGCTGCTGTCCATGGGGTTGCAAAGAATCAGACATGACTGAGCGACTAAACTGACTGAACTGAATATTATATTGCAGAGAAGGTCTAAATATTGAATATTTACTTGGTAAAATCTGTTAATCTTAATGTTCTCCTCAATGCCTGCAATTCCTCCCAAGTTTACAAAAGGCTCCACACCCCCCCAAGAATATAAGAATACTATACTTTTTTTAAATACTACCTTAAATCCGTGTGGAGTGACTTCTGAAGATGTTATAAACTGGGGACTAGTTATGTTTCCAAATCAGAGATGCCACCATCTCACACTCCCATAAAGTCGACCTCATCTTCTGCACCATGAAGTCTAAACTCCTTAAAAAGGGGAGCATGCCTGATCAGCGGGCTCCACCTACAGTCCAGCTTCACAGCCTGCCCCTCCTTCCCCGTCTGCTCTCCCTTCAGAGCAGCCGCGCAGAGCCCCGCTGTCCCCATGCCTGCCGCCCGGCTTTCTGCACCCCCATGTGCAGGCCCGTCCTGCCGCTGGTCTGAGGGCCGCCCTCTGACCCCCTTTCCAGCTCGCTCTTCCCAGAGGGAGGCCAGCTGCCCGCAGAGTGCTGCTCACACGCGCGTGAAATCCTGCTTCTCCTTCAGTTTTACTGAGACGTCACCGACACAGCGCACTGCGTGAGTTTAAGACTGGACACGCGACCCCGTGAAATGACGGGCACAATGGACTCGGTGGCACCTGCGCTGCGTCCTGACCCACTACCGGAAGGGGCCACAGGCCACGGCATCTTCATGCAGCTCCCCGGACGAGGCTAGTGAGCCGCTGGCTGAGAACCACAGACTGGCTGGCTGCAGGATGGGCACTGGCCCCCTGGTGAGACAGTGAGACCCCGAGGGCAAGGGCATCTTCGGAGGTACCTTCGCATTCCTGCACCAGACACAGCGCCTGGCAACGAGCAGGGGCTGAAGGAAGGAAAGGAGCTGACCTACCGCTCACTGTAAAGAGGGAAGCGTGAGCTCACTCTGGAGGTTAGGACCTAGGTCTGACTCGGAGGTGGGGCCAGGGCACTGAGCACTCGGCAGTGCTGACAGGAGGGCAGGGGCCTGTCTGAAGCTGCATGCTTGAGGACGGCCATCAGAACGCCAGCGGTGACTCGGATGCTGTGCTGAGCACTTTGCTAACATGCCAGCTCTTCCGTTTCAGATCTGTCCTGAAATAAGACTGGAGAGAACACACACCTTTTATAACCCTTAAAGCTCAGAAGGAAGCATCGCTCATGCTCTTAGCGTGGGGAAGCTGAAGCTCCCGAAAGTAAACGGTCTGTCCCAATCCGTGCCCTCCTTCTACTGTGACACGCAGCTGGCAGGAACGAAGTCAGCTAGTTAGGCGAGAAAAACGTTCTGGAAGTGACAAACAGACGTCAAATGCGAGAAGGAAACGCCAGCGCAGCTGTTTGAGCTCCGAGTCGTCTTTTCACACGCCGCCTCCCTTTCAGGCTGCCGCCCGGAGACCCCGGGTCTTCTCTCAGACTCAGGGGGACTCGGTGTGCACCCCGTGCGCCCTTCACGCAGGGACTTACGTGTCCTCTCCAGTTACCTGAGCCCCAGGGAGCAGGTCGTCTCTCTCACCTCTGCCCCCAGCACAAGGGTTAATAGGAAAGCCCTGAGTAGGAGGATTTAACAGCATTCTAAAGCATCACTCTTCTGAACAAAAATGCAGAAAAACATCTCGAGAGCTGTAAAACCACTCACGTCCTCTTCACTATGACTGTTTCTCTTGGCAATTTATTCCACAGATAAGAGTTTAAGAGAGAAAAAAAGAGCTGCGTGAATGAAATTGACCGTTTCTCAATTACAGGCAACAAGAAAGGAAGCAACGGCACAGCCACAATGAAGAATTAATTCACGCTCTCCTAAGCGATTTAACAGCAGGAGAAAATGTGCTCAACACATGCTGAGTGGACAGAGCAGCACCGTACTGCAGTGATGCCCACAAGACATGCACGCACATGGGCAGACACGTGTGTGTACACACACATCCTGAATACACCCGAAATACACATAAGACAAAGGAAAAAACAGAAGCAAAACTTGCTTAGAAACGACCTCATAATAATATGCAGATAATTACACAAAAGTATACTCAGTAATATATTTTCAGAACAAACTTCATCTCAGTGATTACTTCAAAATACTCCTAAATTCAAGAACAAATTAAAAAAATATTCTACTGCTTTGTTTACAGATATTCCCATAAGATGTTCATCCACTTTTAAACTAAGAATCTTCAAATCTGGGCATGATTTTTTTTTACCCCTTAACTTTATAATATCTGAAAGTGAAAGTGAAGCCGCTCAGTCGTGTCCGACTCTTTTCGACCCCGTGGACTGTAGCCCACCAGGCCCCTCCGTCCATGGGATTCTCCAGGCAACAGTACTGGAGTGGGTTGCCATTCCCTTCTCCAGGGGATCTTCCCAACCCAGGGACTGAACCCGGGTCTCCCACATTGCAGGCAGGGGCTTTAACCTCTGAGCCACCAGGGAAGATCTTTGGAGAATTTAAAAATTATGTTTAACAGAAACTGTATACACGATGAAGCTAGAAAAGATCAACAGCGAAAGTGAACGGTAGGCTACAGTCAACCCATCTGGACTGGCTTATGTCTCTAAATACACACATTCCATTTTTTACCCCAAGAATTAAGGTCAAATAGCAACAGCAGCAGCCAGCACTAGGAGCGGCGCTCCAGACAGCGTTTGCAGCGGCGCGGCGACGCACTGTCCCCTAAGCTGCGCAGGTCAGAGCAGGGAACCGCCGCGCGCGGTGCGAGCGCCAGGGGGCGGCCTGCGGGCGTCTGGGCGCGGCCGGAGGAGGGGCCGCCAGGGGGCAGCACAGAGCCCGCCCGCGGGCCGCGGCGGAAGGAACGGCAGGCGCTTCCTGCGTCTCGGCGACAGGCGAGGACAGGAGGCCCGCAGCTCGCCGAGCCGCTAGCGGCCTCCAGAGCTGGCTCACAGGGCCACTTACCTCCTGCCTGTGGAGTCTGCACAGAAATCAGTCACATGCGTGTATCAGAAGCGAAGGTTAAGGCTGCTAAACCACGAGCACTGGAGAGCTGCCGGCGAGATGGTTACTAACAGCCTCGCGGATGAATGAGACCCAGGTTGCTCTACGTCTCGGCTTTTGATGTTCTCCTATCGGGTGCAGCTACAGGACTAAGAAGGTGCTTCCCGACCCGAGCTCCGGCCGGTGGCGCAGTGCCAGGGCCCGGTGCCCACGCCCGCGGCAGGGACACGGGGGCGCGGGCGGGCTGCACAGCCGCAGGCACACGGAGACCCGGAAAGCCTGGACGAGCCGCTCTCGCCGGCGCGCAGCAGCCTCGGCACGGCACACCCCCCAAGAATAACCAAACGTTACGCATCGTTTATTTACATAAACAAGTTTACCATAATTTTCATTTATCCCTGACTTACACAGAGACACAAGGAAAACAGCACTTAAAGCCCTTCTGAGATGACACTTCCCACCAGGAAGGCTGTAATTACCAAGTCAGATGACGGCGGCCGCCCGCGAGGACGTGGGGCGGCAGGAGCCCTCGCGCTCCGCGCCGGGACGCACACACGGGGCTCGCGGGCTGCAACCCCGGCCGGAGCTGGCCGGCCGAGAGGAGCGAGGCGGTCCACACAGGCTCTACACAGACGTCCGCAGCAGCGTCATCTGAGGCAGCCAAACGGCCACCAACGGATGACGGGGTGAGCAAAAGCGACACATCCCTGACATTCTGAGTGGAGTGTGCCTCGGTAAAGACCGACGAACACGGGAGCCTGGCAAACAATGCTGAGCCAAATGCGCAGGTACACGTGGGGCGGGCGCACACACTCTCTTACTCCATTTATATAAAACGTCCAGAACCAACCACTGTAGAGACACAGAGCAGGTCAGGGGCTGCTCGGTGCTGGGGCTGGGGAGACAGTGCTTCTTTCTGATGAAACCGTCCTAACAGGGGCTGTGGTCATGCTCACACCGCTGAGCACACCAAGCCAGTGCACGGTCCGCCCGGACGCACGCACCGCACACGCCGCCGTGACATCTCAGCTTCACGCACCGCACACGCTGCCGTCACATCTCAGCTGCACGCACCGCACACGCCGCCGGTACATCTCAGCTGCACGCACCGCACACGCTGCCGTTACATCTCAGCTGCACGCACCGCACACACCGCCGTCACATCTCAGCTGCACGCACCGCACACGCCGCCGGTACATCTCAGCTGCACGCACCGCACACGCCGCCGGTACATCTCAGCTGCACGCACTGCAGACGCTGCCGTCACATCTCAGCTGCCACCCCCTAATCAGGCTAACTCCTGATGCTTCCCCGCCTCCTTTCCAATGTAAACACCTCATAAACCACCTCGGCTCTGAGGCAGGCCGTTAGCCATATCCATGTTTGCAAAGTGTCCTTAGAAGGACTTCAAGGTGAAGCGACACTGATTTTTCTAGACAGCCTCGTATTTTAGACATTGTTAAAAAGTGAATTAAACGTTTATTTTCATGAGTTTGCCTTCTATATAACTTTAAGTAGGAAATATTTATGTATGAACTGATAATAAAAATAAATATGCTAAATTAATTCTAGTTTCCTCCTACAGATATTTATGTTCACTTTCTTAAGGCACTAGCTAACTGGATAAAAGGTATACACAGTTTACTTGAAAAGATGATCATTTGTGATTTTTCTTAGATAACCTTAATTATTTTAATAGCTAGAGTGAGACGTAGGTTGCTATAGTTGGTATGAGAATAAAAATTTTCCAGAATAAATTTATTTCCAATCATAGTGTCTGTCCTCTTGTATGACAAGCTTCTAGCACACCAAAAGCTCAGCCTGTTGTGGGAATCCCCAAGCAGCCAGCAGGTAGAGCTCGGCACAGTCACATCCATGGCCCTGGTTCAATTCCTGGTCAGGGAACTAAAATCTCACAAGTTTAAAACGAAACAAAAAACAACTGGCCTATCAAAAGTAGGCTAGTCCTAGGGGCAAAAAGCACTGGCCCTCACACAAAGGCAGCCTCAGACAGAGGGAGACGACTGCCGGGAAGCCGCTGGAAGGAAGCAGAGGACCAACCTCCAACCTGTACGAGACACAAACGGGCAGTCGCTCCGCCACCCTGCGGGGAACACGGGCTTACCTGGCGCCCTTGCGAGGGAGGCGCCGTCCACGAGAGCCAAGCCCTTCCTGTGACACTCGCGTGTGACTTCACTGAACTGACACTGCTTTCACCCAGACCCGCCGGTCAGCCACGGAAGAGAGCGCGCAAGGCAGACAGCGGCCCCCGGAGGGGACTCTGGTCAGCCATGGAAGAAGGAGCGAAAGGTAAACAGCAGGGCCACCAGGAGGGGACTCAGCACAACGACACCCGCGGAGCGGCCGCGTAACTCTGCCTCAGCTGAGCAAACGCCCTGTGGCACAGCGCAGAGCGGCCGCGGCCTTCTTCAGTCCACGTCTGTAAGGGCACGCGAGCTGTTCCACTCAGTCACTCCCACCCGGTGACTCTGATCATCACCCTGGGGAGAACTGTTTCCAAGACGACACTGAACCACACGAGATGAAGCTTCACTGCGCAGGGAGGCACGCAAGATGCGGCCCAGCCGTCTTCCAGAGCGCATCCCGGACCGACGAGAGACAGGTGTCTCCCAGCGGCTCAGCACTTCTGCTGGACCACACCTAACCCCAGCGGGACGCCCCTGGCGGCCCAGCGCCTCATCACTCCTTCATCCAGTGCAGGGCAGAGTCTGATCCCTGGTTAAGGAGCAAAGATCCCACATGCTCAGTGTGGGAAAACCGAAGCAGTACTGTAGCAAATTCACTGGAGACTTTAAAAATGGCCCACATTAAAAAAAACACCTAAACACATCATTCAAAACAAACAACCTCAAACGGCAAGTTACAGATGTGAACTAGGGCTCTATCAGTGGACACAGACAGGAACTGCACGCCAGCAGCAAATAAACACGGTAAACAAAGGAAGCAGTCTCCAGCAGCGGTTCTCAGTGCCGCCAGGCATGGAAAATCACATCTCCTGGCCCCGAGCCTCAGAGGGCCCAGGCTAGCCTCCCAGCAGGAATCTCGCCTCCACAGCCCTGCAGCACCGCAGGCTGACCGTGCCATCACCCCACAACCAAGGCCAGCGGGGGCTTCCCAGAGCCCACCCCCCTCCTGGGCCTGCACCTCCTCCGGTCCAGCAGCGCCAGTGATGGCGAGAAGAGCGCCGGGGAGCAACCCCAACTCCACACCACGCGCCATCCGGGACAGGGCCCGCAGCGGCCCTGTGTACCAGCGGGGTGAGGCGCCCCCGTTCCCATCAGGAGGCGGGCCGGGCGGAGGCAGGTCCCAGGCGCGGACGGCGGCTCGGGCTCCAGCCCCAGCGCGGGTGCGGCCACCGCCCGGCACCCCGGGGACGCAGAGGCGCGGGGATGCGGCCAGCGGAGGGGCACTGGGGGGGCGCGACTGCCCCCTCCCCGAGAGCTGCGTGCGGCTGGCGCTGCCCTCGGACGGGGCCCTGGGCAGGCGCTCGCCGGAAGACCGAAGCCGCGTGTCAGTTCCGGGTGACGTGGATGTCCTTCCAGCCCTCGGTTCCTCGGTCGTGTCCGACTCTGTGTGACCCCATGGACTGTAGCCCTCAAGCTCTTCTGTCCAGTGGATTCTCCAGACGAGAGTGGGTTGCCACTTCCTGCTCTAGGGGATCTTCCCGACCCAGGGATCAGGCCCGGGGCTTGGCAGGCGGAATCCGCACCGAGCCACCTGGGAAGCCCCGTGTCTAGGGCAGTGTGTTCGGACGAGATCGGGTGCGTTCAGGGTGGTATGGCTGGGGACGGCCAGTGTGTTCATGCATGATCGGGGCTCAGCAGCCCCCTTGGAATCTTGAAGAAACGGCCTAGAAGCAAGAACACGATAAATTCGCCTGTATCCAGATCCTGTTTTCCAAACAACGTCTCATTAAAATAAACCCAAGCCTCTTTAGAAAACGGCTGATTCCAAGTCAGAGACAAGAAAAGCACAAAGGAAGCCTGGAATATCTAGTTGTGTCAGAAAGAAAAAAAGGCTTTAAAAACTGTCAAATGGATACAGGAACCGGCCTTAAGGGGCACCCACTGGCCAAACACAAGCCTACATGAGTATAAAAAAGATTAAGGACAAGAATGAATTACAACACAACACAATCCATCTGTCCAATCACAAATGGACAAGGAATGGGAGAATTCTTAAATCACAATATCACAACCACCAACCAGTGCAGTCCCTGACTCAGGCAGAGACCACCCAGAGACGTGGGAGCCACTAGGGGAGCCGGCAAATGTCAAAGCATCAGCCTACACGAGGCCTCCGCGCTCCAAGGGGAAAGTGGCGCCCGCAGTCTCCAGCAACGGGACACGATGGGACCGACTCACCACCACCCCTGTGTAACACACACCACCTCCCCATGTCATGGAATTCATGCCAAATAACACGCCACCTATTCATGTGATGGCATTCATGTATATCACACACACACACCACCTCCCCGTGTCATAGAATTCATGCCGTGTAACACGCCACCTATTCATGTCATGTACCTAACACACACACACACCTCTTCATGTTATAGTGTTCATGTCCTATAACTACACACCTACTCATGTTACGGCATTCATGTCCAAAGACTGCAACCTGAACCTCGTTGTGAGGAAACAAGCCAGGTAAATCAGGATTAGGGTATGTTCTAGAAGCCACCTTGCCTGCATTCCTCAAAAATGCTAATGTCGTGATTTAGTAATAAAATGGGGGGAGAGGCAACTGTTGTAGACGCAGAAGAGCAAGACAGGCAGGACAACGAGTGAAGCGATGACCTCTGACTGTTCTGATCCGAAAAGGGCTAAAGCAAAGCTACAAAGAACATTTTGGGCACACAACTGGAGAAATAAGAGTACAGATCCTGTATTAGATAATAGTCTAGCTACATTCTCAGTGTGACCAGGGTATTTTGGTTATGCAGAAAAATGTCCTTGTTTTCATAAGATACGGAAACGAGAGTGTGTGTGTGTGTAGACAGAGCTAGGAAAGGAAGAGGGAGGAGAGAAGCAAATGTGGGAAAACCTGAGTGTCAATTATTCTTTAAGTCCAGAAGAATGAAAAGTTGAAGAAAAGGCAGTTTAGAAGCAAACAAAACCATATTCCTTTTCCACAGACCTGAGGAAGTACACTTACACACGCAGCCTTGTACAGGCTACACGTAAGTCAACTGAGGTCTGAAGATGAACACACAGATCTTACATCGGTATCTTTATCTCACAAAATACTGTGTGCAGAGTAAACTTTACGTGATAAACAGCCTAAACAGGAACTGCTTATACACACACAGAATAAGCTGTTTCCGTTTACCTTTTTAACACCTAAGTAACTGTTGGTGGCTTTCTTCTCAAACCATACCTCATAAGGAAAGCATTCCAAGTATCTGTCCATTAAGCAAGTCATCAGATGGGAACAGGGGAGTGTGCGGCCTTCACAGAGTTCTAATGGAGCACTGCTTACCAACCCTACTGCTACAACTAGATACGAAACTAGGGAGGCTTCCATAAGCCAAAAAGAAAAAAATTAAATCAAGTGAAAGTGAAAGTCGCTCTGTTGTGTCCGATTCTTGGCGACCTGTAGAGTCCATGGAGTTCTCCAGGCCAAAATACTGGAGTGGGTAGCCATTCTCTTCCCCAGGGGATCTTCCCAACCCAGGGACCGAACCCAGGTCTCCCGCACTGCAGGAGGATTTTTTACCAGCTAGCTGAGCCACCAGGGAAGCCCATGAATACTGGAGTGGGTGGCCTGTCCCTTCTCCAGCGGATCTTCCTGACCGAGGAACTGAACCGGGGTCTCCTGCATTGCAGGCAGATTCTTTACCAGCGGAGCTACCAGGGAAGCCCCCAAAAATCAACATCAAAGAATCTTAAAGAATGAAATGCCTTCAGCTGAGGTTTCAGAGCAAACACAGCAGCCCCCGTAATGATCCGCTGGTACACGGAGCACAAGGACATAAGTGCTCTCCAGTTAGAGCACGGTCCTGAGGAGGCAGGCCTCTCTGCAGCACCCCTTACAGAAGCAAGTCACGCCGCAGAAATGTTACGATCTGAAGTGACAATAAATTTTACTGCTGTAGTCATTATTCTGCTTTACCACACACTCAGTAAACACTTTTAGAATGATACATACTTAAATATATTATTTTGAATTAATTCATACACTAATATTCAGTTTAGGAAAGACTCAGGAAGAGAAACGGGACAATAGAAACTGATCACACCTGCTAAAGTTTACCGACCCCTTATCACAGGTCAAGGTCTAGTGCTGCATGAGGTGCTCCCCGGCCCAATCTAAAGAGTCCTCACCGTGCGCAGGGCAGACGGCGGGGTCCTCCTGACACAGCTGAGAGGCGAGCCAGAGTCTCAGGAGCGGTCCCAGGTCAGACAGCGGCATGCCGCCGGCCGAGCCTGTCCTGCTCGGCAGACGCAGGGCTCTACCGCCCCAGGCTGCCTCGCAGAGCTTCTCTGCTCCTTTCAACCTTAAATACCCATTCCTCACAAGCTTTTGAAATTAAGCTTTTTGGTAAGTAATAATTACAAGCTCACATGCAAGAGTAAGGAGTAACAGACGCCACGACGTCCTTTCCCAACCGGACAGTCATCCCAAGAGACCCACCGGACGCCGTCAACGCCACAAGGGCCTCTTACAGCCGCGCCTGCTTCCCTCCAGCCCTCCGTCTCCCTAGACCCTGATCTGCTGTGTTTTTATAATTTTATGCTTTCAAGAATGGTACACAGATGTCACTGATAGCTTATGGTGAATGATGTCGGATTTGTGATCTTCGAAGAAGAACATTTATCTCCAGGACTAGGGACCAGGCTTCATCACTCAGAGCTTTTGTGTGGAGAAAATTGTATGACAGTGAACAAGGACAAGGAAAGCTTCTGACACACACAGAAGGGGAACAGAGAGTGCCCCCTCGCTAGCCTTCTCAAGGCCGGACATATACTTTTACCAAAACATACATCTTCAACTAACGAGATTAGAACTAACAATATATAGAGAAAGGTCTTAACAGACCCACACACATCTCGCATGCTAGCAAAGTGATGCTCAAATTATCCTCCAAGCCAGGCTTCAACAGCACATGAACCATGAACTTCCAGATGTTCAAGTTGGATTTAGAAAAGGCAGAGGAACCAGAGATCAAATTGCCAACCTGTGCTGGATCACAGAAAAACCAAGAGAATACTAGAAAAACATCTGCTTAACTGACTAGGCCAAAGTCTTTGAGTGTGTGGATCACAACAAACTGGAAAATTCTGAGAGAGATGGGAATACCAGACCACCTGACCTGCCTCCTGAGAAATCTGTACGCACATCAAGCAGCAACAGTTAGAACGGGACATGGAACAACAGACTGGTTCCAAACTGGGAAAGGAGTAAGTCAAGGCTGTTAACTGTCTCCCTGCTGATTTATCTTATATGCAGAGTACATCATGAGAAATGCCAGGCTGGATGAAGCCCAAGCTGGAATCAAGATTGCCAAGAGAAATATCAATAACCTCAGATATGCAGATGACACCACCCTTATGGCAGAAAGTGAAGAGTAACTAAAGAGCCTTTTAATCAAAGTGAAAGAGAGTGAAAAAGTTGGCTTAAAACTCATCATTCAAAAAACTAAGATCATGGCATCTGGTCCCATCACTCCGTGGCAAATAGATGTGGAAACAGTGACAGATTTTATTTCCTTGGGCTCCAAAATCACTGCACATGGTGACTGCAGCCATGAAATTAAAACACAATTGCTTCTTGGAAGAAAAGCTATGACCAACCTAGACAGCATATTAAAAGCAGAGACATTGCTTTGCCAACAAATGTCCATTTAGTCAAAGCTATGGTTTTCCAGTGGTCATGTATGGAAGTGAGGGTTGGAGCATAAAGAAAGCAGAGCACCAAAGAATCGATGCTTTTGAACTGTGGTGTTGAAAAAGACTCTTGAGAGTCCCTTGGACAGCAAGGAGATCAAACCAGTCAATCTTAAAGGAAATCAGTCCTTAGTATTCAGTGGAAGGACTGATGCTGAAGCTGAAACTCAAAACCTCTGGCCACCTGATGCAAAGAACCAACTCAATGGAAAAGACTCTGATGCTGGGCAAGACTGAAGGCAGAAGGAGAAGGGGACGAGAGAGGATGAGATGGTTGGATGGCAACACCGACTCCAATGGAGTAAGTGTGAGCAAGCACCGGGAGTTGCTGATGGACAGGGAGGCCTGGCGTGCCACAGTCCAGTTCAGTCCAGTCGCTCAGTCGTGTCCGACTCTTTGCGACCCCATGAATCGCAGCACGCCAGGCCTCCCTGTCCATCACCAACTCCCAGAATTCACTCAGATTCACGTCCATCGAGTCAGTGATGCCATCCAGCCATCTCATCCTCTGTTGTCCCCTTCTCCTCCTGCCCCCAATCCCTCCCAGCATCAGTCTTTTTCAATGAGTCAACTCTTCGCATGAGGTGGCCAAAGTACTGGAGCTTCAGCTTTAGCATCATTCCTTCCAAAGAAATCCCAGGGCGGATCTCCTTCAGAACGGACAGGTTGGATCTCCCTGCAGTCCAAGGGACTCTCAAGAGTCTTCTCCAACACCACAGGTCAAAAGCATTAATTCTTTGGTGCTCAGCCTTCTTCACAGTCCAACTCTCACATCCATACATGACCACAGGAAAAACCATAGCCTTGACTAGACGGACCTTAGTTGGCAAAGTAATGTCTCTGCTTTCGAATATGCTACCTAGGTTGGTCATAACTTT
>SJYC01037866.1:0-14855 GCA_006408675.1 Madoqua kirkii
TTTCTGTTTCTTCATGAATCATGTTTGGTAGATTATATGCCACTAGGAATTTATTGATTTCTTCAATTAGTTGGCATCTATTTATAGTAGTCTCATGATTATGAGTGTATTTTTTCAAAAATTCAGCTCTCAGTTTCATTGATCTTTTCTATTGTCTTTTAGTCTCATTTATTTCTGCTCCATTCTTTATGATTTCCTCCCTTCTACTAACTTTGAGATTCTTTTTTGCTGATTTTTCTAATTCCTTGAGAAGTAGTAAGGTTGAGATCTTTCTTTTTTCTTGCTGTATTTCTCTCTATAAATTTTCCGTTAGAATTGTACCCCCCACCATGCAATAAGTTCCGGTAGGTTGTGTTCCCATGTTGATTTGTCTCAAAGTATTTGTTCTCCTTTTTCTTCTATGATCTATTAGTTATTCAGGTGTGTTATACTTAATTTTCATGTATTAATGTATTTTCCAGCTTTTCTTCTACTATTGACTACTAGTACATAACACTGTGGTCAGAAAAGATGTGATATAATTTCAGTCTTAAATTTGCTATCTGTCACCTATTATATGGAGAATGTTCCATGGATACTTGAGAAGAGTATGTACTCGGCTGCTATTGGATGAAATGTTCTGTATATGTCTGTAAGGTATATTAAATCATAGTATTGTTCAAATCCACTATTTTGCTATTCATTCTCTGTATGAATCATATATCCATTGTTCAAAATGGAGCATTAAATTTTCCAACTATTAATTTATTGTTGCTTATTTCTCCTTTTAGCCCGTTTCAGTTCTACTATCATTAACTTCATATATTCTGATGTCCCAATGTTGGCTGCATATTTACAATTATTGTGTCTTTTTGATGAACTGATGACTTTATCATTATAAAGTGACTGCTTTTGTCTGGGTTTTGACCATTTTTTGGCTTAATGTCTATGTTGTTTAAGTATAGCAGAGGTTTCCCTGGTGGCTCAGATGGTAAAGAAACCTCCTGCAATGCAGGAGACCTAAGTTCGATCCCTGGGTCAGGAAGATCCCCTGGAAAAAGGCATGGCTGCCCCCTCTAGTATTCTTGTCTAGAGAAATTCATGGCCACAGGAGCCTTGCTTTCTTTTGGTTACGACTGGCTTGAAATATCTGTTATCATCTCTTCAGTCTCAGTCTTTCTGTGTACTTTTAGACAGCATACCTCTCAATCTTGTTTTTACACCTTCAGTTACTGTGTGTCTTTTGATTGGAGAACTTAAAACATTTACCGTTAAATTAATTGCTGATAGGTAGGAACTCGCTTTGTCCATTTGTTGTTTTATGAATGTATTGTTCCATGAGTCTTGTACTGTTTTCATCCTTTGTGATTTGAGTATTTTTGTGACAGTATACTTTGACTCCTTTACCATAATCTTTTGTATATCTACTATAGGTTTTTCCTTTGTGGTTACAGCGAGGGTTAAACAAAATATATTTATAACACCCTATTTTAAGCTGGTAACAATTTTACTTCAATAGCATACTAAACTTTACAATTTTACTTCTCTCCCCTAACAGATTATATTATTTTAGATTACTAAGGTTACTATTAAAATTTTTATAATGTATAATAAATAAGAGATTATTGAAGTCATAAGTGAATTATGCCACAGCTTATAACACTGGAGAATTTGACTTTTACTATATATTTACCATTACCAGTGAGTTTTATACATTCATATGTTTTTACGATTTAAATTCGCATCTTTTCATTTTAGCTTGAAAGACACCCTTTAGTATTTCTTGCACAGCAGGTCTAGGGATGAAGTCCCTCAGCTCTTGTTTGTTTGAGAAAATATTTATCTTTTCAAAGGAAAAATATTTTCTCAAACAATATTTTCTCTCCTAAAGGAAAAGATACCCAGCTTGTTTGGGTAGAGTGGTCTTGGTTGACACTTTTTTTCCCCCTCTCAATACTTGAATACATCATTTCACATTTTCTTGGCTTATATTTCTTTTGAGAAATTTTGATAGTCTTGTAGGCTTTCTTCACTCTTTTCGGTTTTTCCTTCTAAGACTATAATTTCAAAAGGCCTACATTCCAGGTCACTTGTCTTTCTTCTGCTTGATCAAGTGTGATGTTGAATCTCTCTATTCCATTTTTCAGCTCAGTCATTATATTATTCAGCTCTAGAATTTTTGTTTGTTCTTTTTTTTAATGATCACCTTTGTTGAACTTCTCCTTTTATTTATGCATTGTTTTCCCAATGTTGTTCAGTTGTCTTTCTGTGTATTCCTATAGTTCACTGAATTTAAGAGGATTATTCTTATTTTTCAGGAAGCTCACAGATCTCCATTTCTCTAGGGTCAGTCCTTGGAGTTTTATTACTTTCCTTTGGTGGTGACATTTTTACTGGATTATTTGTAACTCTCAATTTCTTGTGTTAGTATTTGCACAGTTCAGCAAGTGGTCTGCTCTTCCAGACTTTATGTTTGCTACCATAGGGTAACCCTTTCACTCATCAACTCAACCTGGGGTACTACATGAGTCAGCTGGTAGCATTTTTTTGGTAAGTAGCACTTGCTACTGGGACCCCTACTTGGGGGAGGCTACGGTCTGTTATCTGAGGTCAGAAAGGGCATCACTGGCTGAGCTCCACTGCTGCCTGAGCTCCACATTTAAGCCGGGCCACTCGCCAGACTCCCATACTGGATGGGGCTACTTCTGCACTCTGCACTCAGGCGGGGTCACTGGTAGGATTTTGCAAGTGGGCAGGGCTATGGGTGGCTTTGCAACTGCTCCTGGTCAGCTGGGTCTCAGGCTGTGCTCCTTGAGTGAATGGTACTGCTGGCTGGACCATGTTCAGTCGGAGCTGCGTGCTGTGCTCTGCCATCAAGTGGGACTTTAGGCTGCACCCTGCTGTTGGACAGGGCCACAGGCTGGGCCTCATAACATAGTAAGCTATTGGCTATCCTCTGCTCTTGGCTCGGCTGGGCTCTCTGGTGGAGAGGGGCCTCCAACTGTATACTGCAGTTACGTGGGGCTAGTCTGTGTTCTGCGGCCAGGTAGCAATGAGGCAGGATGACATCTTGCGCTCTGCCATTCGGTGGGCCACAGGCTGGACTTCCTGGCTCAGTGCTGCTGCACACTGGACTCTGGGACTATCAGTTACTGTGCAGGCTCCGTGGTTTTGCGCAGCCAGAGAGCATGCATGGCAGTTGGGCAGGGCTGCCGGCTTCAGTACTTGAACAAGCGTGGCTGCAGCATACAGGCTCCACAGTGGCCTCAGCATTCAGGCTGCGCTACTTGCTGAGACTGGAGGTTATGCTCAGCAGTTATGCAGAGGTGCAAATCTGCTTTCTTGTCTAGACCAAACAGCACAACAGGCTCCATAGCTGGTATGGTTCACTGACTGGGACCCAAATCAGGCAGAACTGTCCAATGGTCTCCCTAGCCAGATGGGGTGACCAGTTTGGCTCTGAAGCTGGAAAGAGCCACTGGCTGTGATCTCTGCATGGGCATTGCTACAAGCAGAAATACAGTTTGCCAGGATCTGAGTGCTGGCTGCTGTAATTCCCACTCCAGTGTCTCTATCTCTCTTTGATCTCCAGTGGTTGAGTCCCATAGATTCTCCTAGTTGCCTCGAGGAAGTTAGCTCTGATAGAGCATTCTGGGAAGTGTCCCACAATGCTGGGAGAGCTACATGTCCACTTAGGGTCCTCTTTTCCCACTGGAGAAACTGCAGGCTTGGGGGGCACTCTGGGCACAGCGCTGTTCTAGTCTGGGGAGATGCAATATGGTCAGAATGCAGCTGATCCCCTCACTCTTCCAGTGAGGTATTAGTCTCTGTGGCCTAGGAGGGTACTTGAGCCTCAGCCGTGGGTCTGGTGCCTTTTCTATGAATACTGTGAGGGTGGCTGAAGTTGGGAATGACTTGTACCTGCCATCTTGATTAGGAAACTTTCTGTTCTGTACTAGTTTTTTCTTTGTTTTTGCCATGAACTCTTTAATATCAGCTTATAGATCTCTTTTCAGAATAAAATAAATACATAAGAATGGAAAACAAGCCAGTTATATTGAAATAGTTATCAACATATTACAAATATAAATTGTGACATAATAAGAGTTCTCCTTCTTGATTAAGTCACTAAAAAATAAGACCTAGTGGCAGCTTTAATAAACAGTAAAATTTTGAAGTAGTAAGGACTGTAAATAACATTTCAAGATATCTGCCACAAGTTTAATGTGACAAGGAAATATTTATTATTTCTATTTGTGACGAAGTTAGATGTCCTGTTAATACTCACGGCACTTTGGTTTGTTGCCTATATTGTTAATCAGATGGAATACGAAATATTAGCTAGCAGGCAAAGAAAACAAAGATGCAATGTTTTCACATCTAAGTTCAGGGGCCCCTAAATTCCCCTGATGGGCCCTCCATGGGAACCCCTGATTAGAAAGCTCTGCTTTATGCATATCTTTGTAAATTGTTCTGCGGCAATTTTATACTTCTTTCTATGTTAATCATATTTTTTCTCTCTACCAATATGGATTTTCACAACATTTACGAATCATTTGCATGCACTAATATTCTAAAACATAATGCAATTTTATTTTTTCCTCAATACTTGAATTTCTTTTTAAAAAGTGCTCATTTCTTTTCTTTTTGGTCAATTTTCTATACATAAATGTGCCAACAACTACTTCATTTTTACCACTGATGTCCTAAAAACACTTACTGATCTTATATTTTTCTCTCAATAGATCAAATATAATTACACTAAAGCAGATTTTCAAAGCTGAAATAATAACAAGAATCACCTAAACTGAGTGCACATTATTTGGATCTCACTCATAACTGCATATGCTAGAAGCTCCTCAACAGTCTCAGGATATGGTGCATTTTAAAGTGATTCTTTGCTTTTGATAAGCATTTTAGGATCTTCCACTACTTCCATATAGAGAACTTGGCTTCTAGCTTAAAGTATTTTGAAATAAAGGAGGTATTAGTGCTTTTATTAATAACCCTAAATTTGGGGCATGATCTTGCTGATTAAAGTCTTTTATTTTTATTTTTTCAGTAAGGCATTTATCTTGTCAAATAACTAAAATCTATTAGCTTTCTGGCAGGAAAGAGCTTATTGACCCATACTAGGAGAGATAATACTGTTGTTAATTCAAGTCTCTGGGAAGCAATGTGTCCTTAATTGTTTTTTGTTGTTATGAGAAGACAATGATGTCACATAAGCAACAAACTATGATTATGCATGGATGGTGTTTAGCACTGTAATCAGATAGAATTTACAACAAAGTTAATCTGATGATACATATTTAATGCTATGCATTATCTATGTGCTACATGGTAATTAGATACAAATGGTAAACAGCTCCTTTGAATGGCAAATTGATGTTACTTTTGCGTCACTGAAGCAGATCCTTTCTAGGATGGGAGGGAGAAAGGCAGTGGTGATTCTAGTCTTTTCTCCTGCCTGAGCAGGAAACAGTCTTCTTTGGGTACTTGATAAGGAGGACCTTCCTCCTTATCAGAAGATACTTAGACATTGATTTGTCTGGATAAATGTGATATTAACTTTAATAACTCAGATGAGTTTTTCACCATTTGTGCCTCGTAACCAACCACCACAATTCCAATCAGGCATAATGTTAAATTACACGTTAAATTGTTTTCTCCTACAAGCACAACTAAGAAAATGAGTTTTGATTGAGCAGGATAAAGGATGAAAGAAAATTTTAGAGTATCTGACATTGAGGAGGAAAGGAAGCCAGCTGGGGGAAAAAAAAATAAGTCCTCAGTGGCATACTTTTTCAACAGAGGGAAAACTCAAAATTTGGGGGTCAAAGGATGCAAGCAAAATGTGAAAAAGAGAAAGATTCAGGCTTAGAAAAAAGGAATGGACATCTAGAAAAGAGGAAGAGAAAAGAAAGAAACAGGTTAACCCAACACCAACAAACATGAAATGCATGGCAGTGTTGGGTATAACACAGAAGGAGTTGGCCAGGATCTACTTAGATTTTGTGATTCTCCTTCACTTATCTTCTAAGATTTAGCTTAATAATGTGATTTCACAAGCAGTCTTTTTGACTACGTCAACTTGTTGCAGTGAAAATGTTAGTGGTTCAGTGGTATCTGACTTTGTGCAACCCCATGGACTGTAAGCCCACCAGGCACCTCTGTCCATGGGGATTCTCTAGGCAAAAATGATGGAGTGGGTTGCCATGCCCTCCTCCAAGGGGATCTTCCTGAGCCCAGGGATCGAACCAGGGTTTCCTGCATTTACAGGCAGAGTCTTTCCCACTACACCACCTGGGAAGCTTTGATCACCTAGTGGTTAAGATTAAAGGACTTGAATTCAAGAATGCAGATATAATTTACTGCCATCTCCAAACAAAGTAAGTGATTCCCTGCAACTGGACCAGGCAATTTAAAGAGGAAAACAAATATGTATTGTTAATGCTACAAAATCAAGTGAAACAGAAAAAAAAAATCCCAGGTATTACATTTCTATACAAAAATTGTTAATGTTTGTTGCATATTAGAGGAACATTCATCAGAGAAGGCAATGGCAACCCACTCCAGTGTTCTTGCCTGGAGAATCCCATGGACGGGGGAGCCTGGTGGGCTGCCATCTATGGGGTTGCACAGAGTCGGACATGACTGAAGCGACTCAGCAGCAGCAGCAGCAGCAGCAGCAGAGGACCATTCATGAGTGAAAATCCTTCCGTTTCTTACATTCTTTAAAGAGTTAAAAACATAACTTAAAAAATAATAAATGTGTTAAATATTACTGGTAAATAAACAGTATGGTATTTGTTTTTTAAAAATAAATACTATGGTATTTATTTGTATTATAAATACCACAGTAGCATTCTGCATATTTTTTTATTTACTAAGGCATGTGAAGAAAAAGCTACCGTTTTAATGGGAAAAATAAATGTCTGCACTGATTAATTGTTCAAAATATGATTGTCTTATACTACAATTTGACTACACAGAAAAAAACTAGAAAGCTTCAACTATTGAATAGGAGTCAGACATTTGTTTGCCTTACTGTACTTTAAAATGAAACTGTCCAATTGTAAAATAAGAGGGAGAACTAAGTCGCATTTAGGCTTCTTAACTTGCTCATTCTGATTACTGGGCAAAGAATCAAGTCACTAAGGCAGGCAGGACGAATGTGATATATTCTCTATTTCAAGTCAGACAACTGTGGACCTACTACTCATACAAAGAAAATACATTTTTCAAAAAGGGGATTTCTTAGCACAGTGTAACTTTTGTTGTGGCTAATAAATGATAATAAAGATAATAAATGATAATAAAGAGCCTACTTAGACTCATTAAACCTTAGTCCTCTAGGCCCTATAGTATAGGGAATGAACTATATCTCTGTTTAAAACACACATGAGGTGAACCGGCATGCAAGCCCACACCACACAATGGAGAAACGTCTATATGCACACGGACAGCTTAAGCAATAGACACTGCGGCTCTGCAATCTGGAGAGCATCTAAGGGAGATATGATGAAACTATCAGCAGCAACTAGTTGATCACCTTAAAATGAAAGCAAACCACACGATTCAAATACAAACAACAATAACAAAAAACCGACAATGACTATGCCCATCCATGAAAAATCCTGCAGTTCCGCCTTCTAGACAGGGTCAAACAGAAGCTGCCAAGAATTCTAAGAATTAGATCTAATAGAGTACTTTATGCTAACAAGCAGTCTCTTTGGTATAATTCTCATAGTAACCTAGTAATCTCAGATGAGGAGATAGGGCTTTAGCAAACTGACACAGTTTGCCCAAAGGGGGCAAAGTAATAGAATAAAAAGAGCAACGGCTTTAGAGTCACGACAGGATTTGTTTAGAGCCTCAGCTCTACTGCTTCATACTTAGCAGTTAAGTGACAAGTGGACGACTTCTCTAAGCCTCAGGTTCTTGATCTGTAAAATGAGGATAACAGTACTTATCTCATAGCACTGTTGTAGGATTCAAGGAGATAAAATACATAAATTGCTTGGCACAGTTCCCAGCACATAGTAAGTGCCTAACAAGGGATGACTTTACCATTTAACGACTGATCCTGAGAAAGCTATTTAACCTCTTGACCTGTACACTTTTATTTTCATGCAATGGTACTGACAATATCTATTTAACAGAGTCACTGGGATGATAAAATATATGCAGTCTTGCATACGAGAATGATGTCTCTACATGTGCACAGATCTAAACTTAAAAGGACATATATCTAATAAATGGCAGACACATACCTAGAACCTGATTGTCTATGTTGAGTCCTCTTACTATCCACACAGAGAGATACTCCTAACTCTGTTATCCAAACATAGAAGAACATTTTCACATAAGTCCAATGAGAAGACAGCAATCTAGAAATTCGTATGAAAATGAGATTTAAAAGCAAAATATGCAATTACCTGAATTAAGGGCTCACTCAACATGTCTTCATTAACCTCCAGAATGACGTTTTTTATCTCTTCATATGGCATACGATGTGATCCTAGGAAGATAGCTAAAATAAAAGTTGATTTTATTAAAAAGAGAGCAGCACCACAATTTTAAAGCCCAAATAAATACCTGATTTCCGTTTCATAGACTTATGATATGAACTCTCTCACTAATATTAATCTACATGATGATGAACAAACAAAAGTAGTTTCCATTAGCTAAGGTTCTAATGTTTAGAGTTCATGCGTATTTATGTGTGTGTGTGTGTGCATTTAGCTGCTAAGTCATGTCCAACTCTTCGCGACCCCATGGAGTGTAGCCCACTAGGCTACTCTGTCCATGGGATTCTCCAGGCAAGAATACTGGAGTGGATTGTATTCCCTTCTTCAATGGATCCTCAGGACCCAAGGATCGAAACTGGGTCTCTTGCATTGCAGGAGGATTCTTTACCATCTGAGCCACCAGGGAAGCCACATGCGTATTTATATGGAAGATAAACCTACTAACAGCATGGATAACTACATGCTTAGGCAGTTTAGATGAGGCAAATACAAAATAACCCATGAAAAGTTAGAAACTGTATCTCAAGTTAGCTTTTTAATTTAACATTGAATTTACTGAGATTGTCAGAGGCATTCAATACAGCACCTCTCAAGGAAGACAGTAAAGTAACCTGACACTTAAAAAAAAGCTATCAGTCTACTTTGCAGCTCTCCCACATAAGAAAAAAATTAAAGTGTCTGAATAATCAAACGTTCTCTAAATCTTTGATGACATTCATGCAGTATGCTATTAGTTGCATTTTATGTTGAATCACGATTTCGCTTGTCAATTTTTCTTAACTGGATATATATTATGTCATATGGGAATAATTCGACAAATTATACCTAGGAAAGTTCACACTGACTCAGAAAACATTGCTCAATAATACATTTCACTTTCACCTCCATTGAACATATGTTTTAAAGAACATACATGTGTTCTTATCCCCAGAACATGAATATGTTCCAAAGAATTTTTTTTTTTTCATGGAGAAGTCTATATGGCTTAACTGTACCTAATGAAAAAGCATCCTTTCTGTCCAGGCAATTATATAGACATAAACACCAAATGAGATCACCAGAGTCCAAATAAATAATGTTATGAGATATCAACTAGCAATTAAAATCATTTTGTGTTTCTTAAAAAAAAAGTGGTGAACATCCACTTTATAAAGGAAAATAGACTGTCAGATAAGCAATGTACATATGCAGAACAGTTATTAGGAGACTGCTTTTCTGAAAGCAACATTCCTACTGACAGAAGAATAAGAAGGATGAGTTATTTTAATCTGATTCTTATAGCACATTCCTTCACAAAATAAATTCCCATGGTATTTCTTTGCATAATTAGAAATGCTTGATGTGCTGAAATTTCTCAAGCATGGTGTTTTAGTATCTTTAGAATATAAACACAGCTTAATGTGATGCCAAAAAATGCTGAATTTAATATAGAGGGAAGACTATATATTAAAAAATAAAGAAAGAAAAAAAAAACTTCAGGCCTGGGTATATGAAGATGGGTTTAAATGTCCAGCTACTTTAGCAAAAGTTTACTTAATGGTTGACTGGTTTGTTAAAGGCTTTAAGGTCCACTAAGCAATTTTATAGGGCAGCGGTTAAAATCTTAAGTCACACATCACAATTCCTTCAAACACAATAGCAATAAAAGGATTCAATCAATGTGACTAGTGAGTACTCTAAAACCATCACTCTCAGGTCGAGGCAGAAGGAAAATAAAAACAACACTTTTCAACTCTGCCTTCATTCTCACTTTGGCCTCTTAACAATGCAGAATTCCAAAGCCTTTTATTCATAAAAGTTCCAACTGGCCTGGCCAAGGCTACATTATAGGGGGAGTCCATTCTGGCTGAATGATAAAAAGGCAACCTAAATCATGTTTACACCAAATTTTGTTTCCAACAGATGCTAAATATACCTGCTCAAAGAAGTTACAACTTTGCTTTAAAAACTTCCACCAATCCCTCACCACTGCCATCACCACCACTCCCTACGTAGAAAATATCACATACAAAGATTCTGCGCTGTTTTGGGATCCAAAATTCTCAACTCTTTCACTTTCTTCTTTGCAGGCATGGTCTTCTTTTCTTCTAAAGCTTCTACATTCTTTTGAACTGAAAGAAAAATGTTGATAGATAAATAATAATACTGCTAATCCAAATACATGGACTAACATGAGTAAGGCATATTAACTACATTAATAAAGCTCATGCCCAAATCAATAAATAGGTTTATTTCATTAGTTCAAGGAAGAGGATGAATATAAAAATATAGACCTGTTTAAAGTTTTCCCTACAAACTAAGTATTAGCACTTAAGTAGGAAAGATAAGCCAAATAGAACCAAAAATCAAGTGCTGCTTCTTAACTAATGTAGTGCATTAATTACTGCTTTACCAGGTTCCTACAGCAGCACAGGAATTAAACAGATAGCAAAATCTCCCTAATTGGGACTAATGAGCAAAAAGGCAAACATGTATTTATCCTAAAATATGCTAAAATTAAGGCAGGTCTGAAATTGCTTTAAAGTCATTGAAAGTAACTTTAAGGCTAAACAGGTTGCCATATGAAACCCCTATTGAGACTGCTTTGCAGAACAGATATTAACCATTTGCAAGTTAGACAACAGTTAGCACCTATCTGCATACTCATAATTAAGGAACTTCAAAGACAGGGTGTTTTGAGTAAGTTTCCTTTGTCTTCTTCACCATATTTTAGTACTATTTGCTTTCTTTGAACAAAAGATTTATTTACCCTACATTCAGAAGGTAATCCTTGAGTTCCAAACGGTTACAATGTCTTGAAACTGTGAGGAGTGACAGTGCCATGGAGGCGCCTTACCTCCCCCCAAAACGTCTCCCCGTCACCTCCATCAGCCCTCCCCTCAGAGAAGCCATCTCTCAAACCAAAGTGAAAAGCAACACTCTGTCTGCAATGAAAAGGAGGCTTTATCGCAAATCCCTTAAGCCCCCCTATATAGAAATCCTACAGCTACCATTATATTCCTCTGGTGGCAGTTTACCTCCGCTAATATAAAAAGAAGGTTGTAGGTAATGGGACCATGAAAAAATATTAGAAAAGTAAAGGCAACATTTTTCAGTCAACTGGAACGATATGCTCTTGTACCCATACTCTTGCTGCTCAATTTCACCACAAAGTCACATGACCATCATCATGCTGGTTCATTATTACTTTTACAAAATATAACTTTATTTTGAGGCAATTATTATTTTTGTTATATTTATTTATCTGACTGTTGTTAAGGAGATCACAAATGAGTTACTGATTTTCTTATTTTCTTTAGAGGAAAAGTACCCAAAAACACAGTACTTTTTTTTTGTTTTTTTGTTTTGTTTTTTGCTAAGCTTTTTGTTCACAAATGTATGCATCTGGAAAAATTTCTACAAGGCATCAAAATGTTGTGGTCCATTAAGACTCCCTTTGTTTTATTGCTACAAACTATAGAAAAATTAAATGAACTTACTACAGAAATTTAAAAAAATCACTAAAATCCTAATAGTGCCATACTTTACAGGTATGATCAATTTCATATAATGCAGAGTTCAAGCAGGCTACATAATTACACTTGACAAGCATGATCTTATGGGAGTGAAAAGTAGTTTGCCACGTTTACTCAAGAAAAGAGAATTACTGGTACTGCTAGAAGAAAAATGACTTTCAATATATTTCTTTTAAAAAATCATCACAAGTGTTCCTCAAAGGATCTAGGAGCCTAGTGTAATTCCTATAAAATAATCAGCATATTAATTTATCCTAACTTTAAAGACACTTCCAGCTAAAGAAAACTCTATATAAAGAAATGACAGTTCAAGAGAGAGTCCTTTTGTCATAAGAAAAAAAGTTATCTGAATTTTATTGAAATTACTTGTAGAATCTTTTAGAAATGTGTGCTAGTCAAACAAAATAGTCAAAAAAATATCCAAATCATTCAATATGCCTTAAATCCCAGTAAGGGAGACTAAGAAAGCACATATACAGTGAAAATGCTATACAGTATGAAAGACACATGATTATCCTGCAAACTAAGTGACTCCTGAATAATTCAAGCATAATAATGGTCATTTTGTGCAACATCATATTTTTGCTTTTTTTAAATTAATGTATATTTCAATTTCTCCCCTTTCCAAATAAATAAGCTACTTAAAATGAAGATTAGATCTCTTAAATGCCTAGAGTTCACAGTTTTATTTTCTGAATCCTTACATATTTTCCTTGTATTATACTTTAGTTTATCTTGGGTTCAAGAAATGGGCTTCCCAGCTGGTGCCAGAAGTAAAGAATCCACCTGCCCATGCAGGAGACACAGGAAACCAGGATTCAAACCCTGGGTCAGGAAGATCCCCTGGAGTAGGAAATGGCAACCCACTCCAGTATTTATACCTGGAAAATTTCATGAATAGAGGAGCCTGGTAGGCTACAGTCCATGGGTTTGCCAAAAGTCGGACAAAACTGAGCACTCACACATGTACACAAGAAATGAATAGAATTCCATGAGTGGGTACTGCTGAACTAAGGATCGTTAGAGCAAACCTAGTTTAAAATAACTTCTTTACTAGACAGGAGCAATCATGTTTTCACCATGATCACTAGATATTAACCAGTGGCTCTTATCACCTTTGGGGGTTTCCCTGGGGGCTCAGCAATAAAGAATCTGTCTGCAGTGCAAGAGACATGGGTTTGATCACTGGGTCAGAAAGATCTCCTGGAGGAGGAAATGGAAACCCACTTCAGTATTCTTGCCTGGGAAATCTCATGGAGAGATGAGCCTGGCAGGCTACAATTCATGGGGTTGCAAAAAGAGTCAAATATGACTTAGTGACAAAACAGCAACAATTATTGCCTTTGGCTTTTTTGTCTTAAAAGCATTCCTTAGCAATCACAACCACAGGCTTAGATAATAGAGAATTTCAAGAGGGGTAATGATATATGAAATTTATCTATATAGTATTGAAGCTTTCAAACATTCAAAAGTCTGTGCTTTCATAAAGACCAGAAAATGCCACTTGTCTTAAGATTCTTTTATTTCAAATATGTTTCTAATACTTGTAAAACTCAAATATTCCATGACTTAATTTAAAAATGGGTAATTCCATGACTCAATTAAAACTCAAATAGACATTTTTCCAAAGAGGACATTTGGAATGAACAAAATAAAAAGATGCTCAACAGTGCTAATCATGAAGGGAAATGCACACGAGACATCACCTCACACTTGTTAAGATGACTACTGTTACAAAAAAAAAAAAGTGTTGGTGAGGATGTAGAGGAATTGGAAGTCTTGTACACTGTTAGTAGGAACGTAAAACGGTACAGCCACTATGGAAAACACTACAAATATTTCTCAAATAATTAAAACAGAACTACCATACAGCCCAGCAATCTCACTTCTGAGTATATATCCAAAAGAATTGAAATTCAACTCTTGAAGAGTTATCTAAACTCCTATGTGGACACAGCATTATTTACAATAGCCAAGATGTGGAAACAATCTAAACGTCCATCAAAGGATGAATGAATAAAGAAAATGTAACAGAGACATAGAATGGAATGATTCAACTTTTGAAAATAAGGAAATCCCACCATTTGCAACGACATGGAAGAACCTGGAAGTCACTACGCTAAGTGAAATAAGCAATTCACAAAAGCACAAATACTGCGATGGTTACACTTCTGTGAGGAATCTAAAATATAACACTGATAGAAACGATGCAGACTGGAGCTGAAGCTAGGAGCTGGAGGAAGGGAGAAATGGAGAGTTACTGTTCAATGGGTCATACTAGTTCAATGAGTTCTAGAGATCCGTGGCGTAACCCTGAGCCCGAAATTAACAATGCTGTACTCTGCACTTAAAAATTTCAGAGGGTCGCTCTCACGTTAAATGTGTTTATAACAACAACATAATTAGTTTATAAACTTAAATTATAGTGATTCTATAATATTTCAAATTACTTGAATGAGACTAAAGAGGTATTTTTAAATTCTCAATACAAAAATTTCAAATACTGATTTTATTAGTAATGGCCCTATGGTCTTCAGCTTCACGAGGCCTCTATTTTTATGTGATCTCTCCTTGTGCAAATGAAAACCCATATAGCCACTGGGTTTGAAGCCATAGCATTAAATTAGAGTGCTTAAATTGACACTGCTAATTGACCAAATAATAATGAAACATTATAAAATACTGTCTGTAGAGAATATAATGATGCAATAATAAAAACATGTGTATTATTATTAAAGACATGTTAACATCAAGATACTAATTATCTAAGATAAAATGCCAAGTGAGTATTCTTATATTTCCTATAATACATGGATTTTTCCATGCA
>SJYC01037868.1:0-18393 GCA_006408675.1 Madoqua kirkii
CTTCTGAGAAGTGAAAATAAACCTAAGGCAAAACCTTAATTATTACATGCATATTTGATTTGTTATTATAATACATTTTAGTTTTAATTATTAAGGTCTAAAATAAAAATTATTTAATGCTGAGAACATTGAGAATACTAATATAGATTTATCTCAAAGAGTAAAATTCTAGTGATAAACTGAATATCAACTATTAAATATTAACTTATAGTGTCTTGAGAAAAAGATATTAACGTAATGACAATCTAGGCATTTACTCACAGCAGAATATATTTCTGATTAAGAGTATTATTTCAGGCCCATAAGCAAACTGAGAGCACCCATTCATTTCATGCAAACCTCTGACTAGCTGCCTATGGAAACAAATGTTTCTCGTTGCTCAACTAGGCTGGGTTCAAACTGGTGACCTGGAGGCGAAAGGTTGTGGATTCTGTTATCAGTCATCTAAGTGACCCATTCATTCCTCTAATAGCAAAGCACTGGCTTAGACAAGGGAGGGAAGAATTATTTGGTTCAACTCATCAACACATTATGCCAGTCTGTTAGCAAATATCATCTTGTACATAATATGAACAGCATAAAAAGTAGCTTCCTTTTATTGGAACATATGGAACATATGTGAGGAAAATGTGCCGAATCCAATATTCTGCAGATTGCTATGAATTGTTAGTGAGAAGATTCATTTCCAGTTCCAAGGTATTTCTTGCCTGTGACTGTCAAACAATGCCAGTATGATGGATTGAGTTACCCCAAGCAGATCTCCTGTGAATAGTTTCTGGCCTCTGTCGGATAACATTACAGACATGACTTTTACACTCACTGTTAACACACAGGGGGAATAAGTTATTTCACTTTTCTGTCACACTTATTTTTTATTTCTTTGTATTAGATACCACAATAGAGAGTAAAAAAATGATTGTGGATAGATAGCTGGCAGAGAAGTCAAGAACTGCAGTCTGGAATACTTCATAAAGATCACTCACATACCTAATTTCTGAAAACAGAATACAAAAGAGTGGAGATAGAATGTTGCTTATGATTAGTTAGCAATAAATATTCAATGCAAATATGAAATGTACTCTTGTGCTTTTGTCTGAGATAACCTGACTCCTAAGACACTGTAGCAGAATGTCTTTTCTGAAAGGCTTCCAACATGGTTTCATCTGCAGTTTTATGGCCGATTCATCAATGGCTTACTTTGTGCCACATAATGTTCTAGAATACAGCAATGAACAAAGCCAACAAGTCACCTAGCATTGTATGAACATAACTGATACCCCACTGAGAAGAGATAATACACAGAGAGAAACAAATGATAATGATAGTTTTAGTAAGTAATAGTTTAAAGAACCCAAAGCAAGGTAAGTGAAATGGGAGTCATGTAGTTTTATATCATTAGATAAGTTATTCATAGAAGGTCTGTGTGAGCAGATAACATGTGGGAAGGAGTATGAATAAAAAAGAAAGCAAGTTTAAGGTAAAGTTCCTTTCAGGCAGAAAGGACAATTAAAGGACCATGGTAAGCAATTTGCACGGAATGCTCAAGAACTGACAAGAAGATCAGTGTGTCTGGAGAAAATTGGATGAAGGAAGGAAAGGCAGACTAGGGGATGAGAGTTATCCATGGGCTAGATCATTTGGGACCAGAAGTTATATAAATGCTTTGGGATTTGTTCCAAGTATCATAGGTATGTTTGGAAGGCTTAAACACACGGATAGATTATTTACCTGTTAAATAACTTCTCTGGCTGGGTATGGAAATAGACTCTAGAGGGTTAAGAATTGAAGAAAACAGTCCATTGCAGTAGCCCAGGCAAGAATTCCTGATGGATGAAACCAAACGATTATAAGAAGTAACACTCCTACTTTGGATGTAATTAATGCTGATAGGATTTTGAGTCTGAGAGGACCAAAAGCATCAAGAATACTTATAAGAGGTTTACCTGATAAGCTGAGTGAATGGCTGGACCATTACCTTAGATATAGAACATTAGAAGAGATGCCATTTTGAATGGCAAAGGGATCAACACTATTTTGGACAGGGTAAAAGTATGAGAAAATGCCTGTTGGATAGCTGTATTTATTTTCTATGCTGCATCACAAATCATCACAAACTTAGTGATTTAAAACAACACAAGTTTATTATTTCACAGTTTCTGTGGGGTTGGAGTCTGGCTGTGGCTTAGCTGGATTCTCTACAAGCCTGGAAGCAAGCTATCAGCCATCTGGGTTCTCATCTGGCAGTTTGATTGGGGAAGGATCAGCTTCCAAGCTCATTCAGATTGTTGGCAGACTTCCTTTCCTTGGAGCCATTGGATTTCTGTAGTCTTGCTTCTTTAACATCAGCAAGGAAAGCAAAACTCTAGAACAATCAGCTAGCAGGATGGAGATTCATATAAAACCAGAGTTGGAGTGATAAGTTTTAGAGTTGTCAAAGCATTGATATTTCAAAGTCTTGGATCCAGAGGAAAATATAGTCAATGGTGACATGGAAATGGTAGTTTATTTCAGTGGACATATAGAGGGAATATTCCAGTTAACTAGTTTATTAAAAGGTGCAGAAAATAATCCTAAGATCAATTTTGCTACTTAATGGGTCAGTTCTTGTCTGCCTTCACATGGGTATTACTCTTAACTAATTGCTGGCTGTTATAAGAGAGTTGTGTGTTTGGTCACTCAGTCATGTCCAACTCTTGGAGACCCATGGACTGTAGCCCGCCAGGTCCCCTGACCATGGGGTTCTCCAGGTGAGAATACTGGACATGGTTGCTATACCCTCCTCCAGGGAATCTTCCCAACCCAGGGACTGAACCCATGTCTCCTGCATTGCAGGCAGATTCTTCACCATTTGAACAAGCCCATCAAAGGTTTAGGATGTGCTTTCCCAGGTGGCTCAGTGGTATGAATCTGCCTGTCAGTGCAGGAGACATAAACAAGACAGATTTGATCCCTGCATCAAGAAGACCCCCTGGAGTAGGAAATGGCAACCTGCTCCAGCATTCTTGCCTGGAGAATTCCATGGATAGAGGAGCCTGACAGGAGCAAAGGGGAGCTCCTCCTTTGCTCCCCGTGGGGTTGCAAAGAGTTTGACATGACTGAGTAACTGAGCATGCACACATACACACACACAACAAATCCCAACACAAATAACTGTTCTAAGAGCTTTTAAAAGGTCATCTAATTTTATCCTTATAATAAACTAATGAGATAGACAATATTGCTATTTTAATTGATGAGAAAGCTAATACTGGAGATCATACAGTTATTAAGTTCAGTTCAGTTCAGTTCAGTCACTCAGTCATTTCTGACTCTTTGCGACCTCATGAACTGCAGCACGTCAGGCCTCCCTGTCCATCACCAACTCCCGGAGTTCACTCAAACTCACGTCCGAGTCGGTGATGCCATTCAGCCATGAGGTATAACTAATGGATGTGTTGTGACTTCATAATCTACACATTTAAACACATCCTTCATAGTGTCTCACATTGTGTCCAGACTGCCTGGAATTGGGTCCCAATTCCAATTCTCCACTTCTGATCACTGACTGGTATTCTTTATGCCTGCGTGAATTTTTTTGATTTCTCTCATCCTCCATCCAGATAGTATCTAGTTACTTTCTCCTTCCCTTAAGAGCTCTCTACATATACTTTCTAGACTGCAGTTGATTCAATATTGTGTAATAGAGGTTATCTTTCACAAATTTTAGTCTCATCACTAAAGACTAAGTTACCTAGTGAATTCAAATCTGAATTAAAGTAGTGCACAAGAATAAACTAGTTAAATCTGTTAGTTTGAACCTAAAGAAAGAAGAAGTCCAAGGGAAAGGAGGAAGATGATTTTGAGTAGGAGAGAAAGAAGTAAACACATTCATCATTCTTACACTTATTATGCAAGTAGGCTATATACATTATACATAAGAATAAACCAGGAATTACGACTTGAGAAATAACTTAAATATTTTAAAAGGGATGTTGCCAAATATGTTTCTCAATCATAATGGAATGCATTCTAGTAGAACTTTTAGTTGATTCCTTTTTGTCTTACTGTACTTATCTCCTGGTGAATGGTTATAATTAATACATCTTATAGAGCACATTCACTTATTTTTGTTCAAATTATATATAGGATATGGTTTCGTATATCTTTTTCACTCTAAGCATTTTTATCCTTGACCCAGTGTTAGCAATAAGGTATATTTCTATTGCATATTCAAATTGAGGGGTACAACTATATAGAAGATAATTTTTCTTACTGAAAAACAGTCCAAGATAAATTATTATTTAAAAAGCTCTGATATTTATTATAGTTTTTACCATAGAAAACCCCAATGTAATATTCCTGGACAGATGTTTTAAAGAATACAACTTAAATGATTCCCAGTTCAGTTCAGTCACTCAGTCATGTCTGATTCTTTGTAACCCCATGAATCACAGCACACCAGGCCTCCCTGTCCATCACCATCTCCCAGAGTTCACTCAAACTCACGTCCATCGAGTCGGTGATGCCATTCAGCCATCTCATCCTCTGTTGTCCCCTCTTCCTCCTGCCCCCAATCCCTCCCAGCATCAAAGTCTTTTGCAATGAGTCAACTCTTTGCATGAGGTGGCCAAAGTACTGGAGTTTCAGCTTTAGCATCATTTCTTCCCAAGAAATATCAGGGCTGATCTCCTTAAGAATGGACTGGTTGGATCTCCTTGCAGGCCAAGGGACTCTCAAGAGACTTCTCCAATACCACAGTTTAAAAGCATCAGTTCTTCGGCACTCAGCTTTCTTCACAGTTCAACTCTCACATTCATACATGACCACAGGAAAAACCATAGCCTTGACTAGAAAGACGTTTGTTGACAAAGTAATGTCTCTGCTTTTCAATATGCTATCTAGTTTGGTCATAACTTTTCTTCCAAGGAGTAAGCGTCTTTTAATTTTATGGCTGCTATCACTATCTACAGTGATTTTGGAGCCCCAAAAATAAAGTCTGACACTGTCTCCACTGTTTCCCCATCTATTTGCCATGAAGTGATGGGACTGGATGCCATGATCTTCGTTTTCTGAATGTTGAGTTTTAAGCCAACTTTTACACTCTCCTCTTTCACTTTCACCAAGAGGCTCTTTAGTTCCTCTTCACTTTCTGCCATCAGGGTGGTGTCATCTGCACATCTGAGGTTATTGATATTTCTCCCAGCAATCTTGATTCCAGCTTGTGCTTCTTCCAGCCCAGCGTTTCTCATGATGTACTCTGCATAGAAGTTAAATAAGCAGGGTGACAATATACAGACCTGACGTACTCCTTTTCCTATTTGGAACCAGTCTGTTGTTCCATGTCCAGTTCTAACTGTTGCTTCCTGACCTGCATATAGGTTTCTTAAGAGGCAGGTCAGGTGGTCGGTTATTCCCATTTCTTTCAGAATTTTCCACAGTTGATTGTGATCCACACAGTCAAAGGCTTTGGCATAGTCAATAAAGCAGAAGTAGATGTTTTTCTGGAACTTTCTTGCTTTTTTGACGATCCAGTGGATGTTGGCAATCTGATTTCTGGTTCCTCTGCCTTTTCTAAAACCAGCTTGAACATCTGGAAGTTCACGATTCATGTATTGCTGAAGCCTGGCTTGGAGAATTTTGAGCATTACTTTACTAGCATGTGAGATGAGTGCAATTGTGCGATAGTTTAAGCATTCTTTGGCATTGCCTTTCTTTGGGATTGGAATCGAAATTGACCTTTTCCAGTCCTGTGTCCACTGCTGAGTTTTCCAAATGATTCTAGATGTAAACAAATCACTTTTCATCTCAGAAGTATAGAGTATGTGCCTATATAAAATTGCAAGTTCATAAAGTCATTGTTGATCCTCTTGAACTTGTTCATGATAGTAACCTGATCTTAGGTATAATGTGTAAGGTTGACTGTTCCTGAGAGGGCTTCTGAATAGCAAGCCTAGTTCCAATAGCAAGTATTATTGATAGAGTATATTCCCAATAAAACTAGGTCTTTTTTTTACTCATTCTTCATATAATAGAATCTGCTGTCATTAAGGGGAAAAAAATTATAGTCTCTAAATGCAAGTGATCTCGATATCTACCTAGCTAATTAATTCTAATATTTTACAGTGTTTACTTTCAAGTTTCTTTTATATTTTATTATGAAGAAAACAAAGTTGAATATCTAGCCTTGTTTTTTTCTCACTATTTCTACTTATAGTACTTATATAGAATTTTTTTAAAATGCTAACTCAGAACTATGCATTTGAGAAGTGACTCCTCAAAATACATATAGAACAATCTTTCATAAGTTCACACTGCACTGGGCAAGGATGTGGTTGGCTGTTATTCACTTTGCTCACCTTCCAGTTCCCTGAAGGAGCAGAATAATGCCAAATACTACCTGCTCACACTTTCGTGTTTCCTGTGAATCAAATTGTAGGTACTTTCTAAGAGTTTATTGAAAACATAACAAATTTATCAATAGTGAATGAAACAATGACCAGTCATCTCATATTTTTGTGTTCTGTAGGAAAACATCAGTGCAAGGAACCCAGGCTTGCTTTTCTGGACTCATGATTTTTTTTTTCCGTGAAAAGAATTGTAATTTGTGGTTTAAAAAGAAGATGTGGTAAGTGGCTTGAAGAGATTTCACCGTTCTGGGACTTAGTTATGCAGCCTGAAGGAAAACTGAATTGAGACTACAGGTAAAATTTAATCTAAACTGTTTGGTCTGCCAGATGGGCTTTCTACTGTTTATACTTCACTTCATATTGAAGACAGTCTACATTTAGTAACAGTATTCTACAGAGTTTTCCTTAATCTTCCTGCTTGCGTGCTAAGTTGCTTCAGTTGTGTCCAACTCTGTGCGACCCTATGGACTGTAGCCCTCCAGGTTCCTCTGTCCATGGGATTCTCTAGGCAAGAATGCTGGAGCCGGTTATCAGGCCCCACGTGCCTTTTTGTGGGAACTTTGAAGATTCTTTGTATCCACTTCTAGTACATATGGAAACAGACAACCTCAAAATATTAACCAAACTGACATTAAATTAATGTACTATATTCAATTCAGTTCAGTCGCTCAGTAGTGTCCGACTCTTTGTGACCCCATGAATCACAGCACGCCAGGCCTCCCTGTTCATCACCATCTCTCAGAGTTCACTCAGATTCATGTCCATCGAGTCCGTGATGCCATCCAGCCATCTCATCCTTGATTGTCCCCTTCTCCTCCTGCCCCCAATCCCTCCCAGCATCAGAGTCTTTTCCAGTGAGTCTATGTGAAATTAAAATATGTGATGTATTCTGATTTCATTCTGGATTTACCACTTAGAAAGTGATGATGATCTTTAACCACTATGACTAAAGAAGTTGATTCAGTCTGCTCTGGCATATCTCATTTGAATCTCCTTTTCATCTTGATCTATGTATCTATCCTAAGTCCTCGGTCACTAAAATGACTTCATGCTATAACTACTAAGTTTTTGTACACAAGAATTCAATGTTAATTTTTTTATTAATATACTTTACATTGTGAAATAGTTTATTTCTGGAAAACAATTTGACACTTTATGAAGTTAAATATACAGTTGCCATATGACCTGCCAGTTCTACTCCTGGGCCACTCTAGAGAAATAAAAATTTAAGTTCACACAAAACCCCATACATGAATATTTATAGCAGCTCTGTACAGTGAATGGATAAGCAGATTGCTGCACAATCACTCTGAAAGACTACGCAGTACCAAAAGGAACGAACTTCATACATGCATCAACTTGGATGAATCTCCAAAATATTATGCCAAATTAAAAAAGCCAAAAGTGTAAACATTGCGTGGTTCCTTTGATGTGGCACTCTAAACAAAGACAAAGCTATATTGACACATCAGTGATGGCCAGGGGTAGAGGAGGGGGTATGACTGTGAAGGGAGAGCGCAAGGGAGATATTCTCGGGGTGATGAAGCTGTTCCATGAGGTTTCCAGGATGACTCAATGGGTAAAGTGTCTACCTGCAACATAGGAGATGCAGGTTTGATTCCTGGATTGGGAAGACCCCCTGGAGAAGGAAATGGCTACCCAATACGGTATTCTCTCCAAGAGAATCCCATGGACAGAGAAGCCTGGCAAACTACAGCCCATGGGGTTCCAAATAGTTGGACATGACTGAGAACGCATGCGTGCACACACACACACACACACACACATGCTGTTCCTTGTTCTGATTGTAATGGTGGTTATACAAATCTGTCTCTATGTATAAACATCATTGAATTGTATACTGTCTGCTGTGTGCTTAATCACTCAGTTGTGTCTAACTCTTTGCAACCCCATGGACTATAGCCCACCAGGTTCCTCTGTCCATTGGAATTCTCCAGGCAAGAATACTGGAATGGGTTGCTATGCCCTCCTCCGGGGGATTTTCCCAACCCAGGGACTGACTCTAGGTCTCCCACATTGCAGGCAGATTCTTCACCGTCCGAGTCCCCAGGGAAGCACAAGAATACTGGAGTGGGATCTTCCCAACCCAGGACTCAAACTGGGGTCTCCTGCACTGCAGGCGAATTCTTTACCAGCTGAGCTACCAGGAAAGCCGTGAATTGTACACTAATAACAGTTAATTTTACTGCATGTTAATTTGAAAATGCAATAAAACAACAATGTCACTAGAACATACTCACTAGAATGGCTAAAATTTAAAAACCTATTTGGAGTCAGGTATTTGGATAATTGTTCTTCAATTTAAGTTCGTCTGCCTGGAGAGCTGCAGTCCGTGGAATTGGAAAGAGTCAGACACGACTGCAGCAACTGAACGAGTGAGTTTTTCTCATGCTTAGACTGTGATTACAGGTTTGGGGGACGAATGTCCAGAGGTGAAATGCACTTTTCATCACATTTTATCAGGGAGTACATCAGGTCAACATGGTTTGTCACTAGTAATGTTAACCTTGATCACGTGGCCAAGGTGGTGTTGGCTTTTCCCATACAGAACTTTGAATTTATACACAGGCTCACTAAGCAGGTGGAAGGAGTGGTCGCGAGCTTAGCCTTGACACAGTTAGAAAGCAAGCAGACCAGATTCAGTCCCGCCTCATCTCAGAGACTACTACTGTAAAGGTCAGAGCTGGGGTCACCCCTCTGGCATATGCTCTGCTCGCCCCTACCCTGGACTTCTACTTTAGGAGGATTTGAGATTCCTGGCAAATCAAGAACCTGCTGCCTCCTGCTCTCCGTTCTGCTCAGGGCAGCCAGAGCTTCTCCACAATCAAAATCACTGGACAGCTCTCTCAAGTTCATATCCTTCAGCACATTCCCATGGGTTTTCCGATGAAATCCATATCTCTCACTCAGATGTCTGATCTGCTTCTGCCCCCCTCACACCCTCCCCTCACGCCTCCCTGACTGCAGCCACAGTACCCTCATTTCTGCGCCAGAGTACACAGACCTCACTCCCAACTCGGGGCCTTCGCACTCACTCATCCCCTGCCTGGAACTCTTCCTCAGATCCCCTTATGGCTAACTCATCCTGCACGTCTCAGCTCCAGTGGCCCCTCTGCAGAGGGCTTTCTCCTTCTCCACTTCTCCTGGGTGGCTCTCCTTCCTTCTAGTCCCCGCTTCATAGTCATCGGAGCACTCTGAAATCACCTAGCTTATTTGGCTGTTGATGCCTGTCTCCTCTGTGAATTGTGAACTCCGGGACAGCCACAGCCTCATCTGCCTTGGTCACCACTGTTCCCTGGGGCTAGACACAGGGCCTGGCACGCAGTAAGTTCATAAATTCAAAAATGTTCTATGAATTAATAAATCTTGTCTTCTGTATTCTTGAAATCAGTCAGAGGTTTAAACAGGAATATACTTGTGACTTAGCATCACATATTCTATATGTTGAACCAATCAGGAGTTCAATCTGGAGGATAAATGCCAGTAACTGAAAACCCACCCATTTCATTCAGAAGAAATTTCCTAGGTGACAGAGCCCTATATTCCTCAAATGGAGCAGAAATCTCAATGAAACATTTGGGACTCTGCCCTTTATATACATGCAGGAATACTAGAGTGGATTGTCATGCCCTCCTCCAAGGGATCTTCCTGACCCAAGGATCAAACCCGCATCTCTTATATCTCCTGTATTGGCAGGTGGATTCTTCACCACTACCATCACCTGGGAAGCCCATATGTATATATATGGTGGCTTAGTGGAGTTCAAACCAGAGGATAAATACCAATAACTGGGAAGCCCCCAGTTATTTACTGGGCAGGTTTCAGGGTGTGGGGAGGGGGAATGGGGGAATATGCATGTGTGTGCTTAGTCACTTCAGTCATGTTCAACTCTTCGTGGCCCCATGGGCTGTTGCTTGCCAGGCTTCTCTGTCCATGGGGATTCTCCAGGCATGAATACTGGAGTGGGTTTCTGTGTCCCACTCCGGGGGATCTTCCTGACCCATATACCCATATATATAAATATTTTTATTGTGGTAAAAGTCACATAATATAAGCATACTATTTTAACCACAATCGACTATACGGTTATAGTGGCACTAAGTACATTCACGTTGTTGTGTAACCCTCAACACCATTCAATCTCTCAAATTTTTCACCTTCCTAAACTGAAGTTCTATCCCCATTAGACACTAACTTGCCATTTCCTCTCCTCCGGCCGCCTACCCCACAGCCCCTGGCGTCTACCAGTATACTTTCTAACCCTGTGAATTTGACTATTCTAGGTTCCTCGTATAAGTAGACTCAGTATTTGACTGCACCTACTGTATACTGGAATGCATTTTTAAGTTTAACTTAATATATGTCCTATAAACAGATTGCACCTTCTTTTATTCTACTTGTGCTATACAGTAGGTTCTCAAAAAAGTTATCTATATAATACACACTGTATATATGTCAACCTCAGTCTCCCAATTTATCCCGCTCCCCCTTTCCCCCCTTGGTCTCCATACATTTGTTCTCTATGTTTCTGTCTCTATTTCTGCTTTACAAATAGGTCCATCTATACTATTTTTCTATATTCCACATATATGCATTAGTTTACAATATATTTTTTCTCTTTCTGACTTAATTCACCCTGTATGACAGTTTCTAGATCCATCCACACCTCTGCAAATGGCATAATTTTGTTCCTTTTTTATGGCTGAGTTATTCCACTACATACACGGATCACATCTCCATCCATTCCTCTGAAATACACACTGTATATATGTCAACCTCAGTCTCCCAATTTATCCCGCTCCCCCTTTCCCCCCTTGGTCTCCATACATTTGTTCTCTATGTTTCTGTCTCTATTTCTGCTTTACAAATAGGTCCATCTATACTATTTTTCTATATTCCACATATATGCATTAGTTTACAATATATTTTTTCTCTTTCTGACTTAATTCACCCTGTATGACAGTTTCTAGATCCATCCACACCTCTGCAAATGGCATAATTTTGTTCCTTTTTTATGGCTGAGTTATTCCACTACATACACGGACCACATCTCCATCCATTCCTCTGTTGATAGACATTTAGGTTGCTTCCAAGTCCTAACTATTGTAAACAGTGCAGCAGTGAGCATTGCAATACGTGTGTCTTCTGGAAGTATGGTTTTCTCCAGATATATGCCCAAGGGTGGGACTGCTGGGTCATATGGTAAGTTTTTTGTTTTTTTAGTTTTTTTTAAGGAACCTCCATACTGTTCTTTATAGTGGCTATATGAATTTACATTCCAACCAATAATGTAAGAAGTTTCCCTTTTCTTCACACCTTTTCCAACATTTATTGTTGTAGGTGCTTTGGTGATGACCATTTTAATCACTGTGTGGTGGTACTTCATTGTAGTTTTGATTTGCATTTCTCTAATAATTAGTGACGTTGAGCATTTTTTTTCATGTGCCTCTTGGCCATCTGTATGTCTCCTTAGGAGAAATGAATATTTAGGTATTCCACCTATTTTGGGGGCTTCCCTGGTGGCTCAGAGGTTAAAACACCTGCCTTTGATGCAGGAGACCTGGGTTTGATCCCTGAGTCGGGAAGATCTCCTGGAGAAGGAAATGGCAATCCACTTCAGTATTCTTGCCTGGAGAGTCCCATGGACAGAAAAGCCTAGTAGGTTACAGTCCACAGGGTCGCAAAGAGTCAGACACGACTGAGCAACTTCACCTCACCTCACCTCACCTATTTTTGATTGGGTTGTTTATTTATTTATTTTGGTGTTGAGCTGCAGGAGCTTTTTGTATATTTTGGTGATTAAGCCCTTGTCAATTGCTTCATTGCAAATATTTTCTCCCATTCAGAGAGCTCTTCACATCTTATTTATGGTTTATTTTTTGGCTGTGCAAAAGCCTTTAAGTTGAATTATGGTCCCATTTGTTTACTTTTGTTTTTATTTTCATTACTCTGGAGATGGTCAAATATTTTAGATTTGTTAAAATGTTAAAAAGAATGTACAGAGAGTTCCTGAATTGAATGCCCTTCACCTATTTTCCCTTTATATTGACATTGTACATAACCAAGGCACATTTGTCAAAATGACCAGTTAGCATTGGTATGGCATCGCCAACTCGATGGACATGAGTTTGGGTAAACTCTGGGAGCTGATGATGGACAAGGAGGCCTGGCATGCTGCAATTCACGGGGTCACAAAGAGACTGAAGCAACTTAGCAGCAGCAGTAAAGAATCAGACACAATTGAGTGACTGAACTGAACTGAACCTAAAAAAGAAAACTACAGACTTTATTCAGATTCTTCAGTTTGTTTTCTAGGATCAAATTTCCATTTCAGGATACACGGTGGTGATAGTCAATGTTTGCAAGCATCAAGCTTTTATCCATTGTCTTCCTCCATCATACTCTAGTCGACTTGCTTAATATTCCTGAGAATGTCTTCCTCTTCTTGATGTTCTAGTTAACAGTATACTCATCTGAATTCACTGACTTTAGTGACGTCTGTGTCCATTTTGTTGGATTTCTGTTCATGGTGGAATCCATAGCCATCAATGACTATAATAATGCTAGGAGGAAGATGATGATGGCATAAGGAATATAGAGAAAGAAGTTTAGTTTAACTTTTTTTGGTAGAAAGACCTTTTTTATTTGTGAAATCTCAGCTTACAATGTAGCTTCATTACTACAGTGACATGAAAAGACCTAGAACATGTTAAACATTCAAAGGCAACAAGAATCAGGACAATTAACTGCACAAGCACACACATTAAGCCTTTGAAACTGAATGTATCAGTTTAGTTTTCCTAACCAATCAAAATTTACAAAATTATTATACAAAATTTGTTGTTTAAAGTTATTAGATTAAAAATCTTAAGAATTAGACTTTAATATATATTTTAACTTTTTATTTTATACTGGAGTATTAACAATGATTAACAATGTTGTGTTAGTTTCAGGTGTACAGCAAAGTGATTCAATTATACATATACATGTATCTATTCTTTTTTCAAATTCTTTTCCCAGTTAGATTGTTATGTAATGTTGAGCAGAGTTCCCTGTGCTACGCAATAGATCCTTATTGGTTAGCAGTGTATACATGTCAATCTCAGACTCCCTAAGTATCCCACCTCTCCCTTTCATCCTGATAACCATAGATTCTTTCTCTATATTTGTCAGTCTATTTCTGTTTTGTAAATAAATTAATTTGTAACATTTTTGGAATCTGCATATAAGGGATATCATACTGGATCTCTCTATTTTAAAAATATATCTAATTTATGTATTATATATCAATATCTACATAATACATATACATATGTACAATATACATAATATATGGACATATATATATATATTAAAAAGCAGAAATATTACTTTGCTGACTAAGGTCCATCTAATCAAGGCTATGGTTTCTCCAGTAGTCATGTATGAATGTGAGAGTTGGACTGTGAAGAAGGCCGTGCTGAAGAATTGATGCTTTTGAACTGTGGTGTTGGAGAAGACTCTTGAGAGTCCCTTGGACGGCAAGGAGATCCAACCAGTCCATTCTGAAGGAGATGAACCCTGGAATTTCTTTGAAAGGAATGATGCTAAAGCTGAAACTCCAGTACTTTGGCCACCTCATGTGAAGAGTTGACTCACTGGAAAAGACTCTGATGCTGGGAGGGATTGGGGGCAGGAGGAGAAGGGGATGACCGAGGATGAGATGGCTGGATGGCATCATGGACTCAATGGACGTGAGTCTGAGTGAACTCCGGGAGTTGGTGATGGACAGAGAGGCCTGGTGTGCTGTGATTCGTAGGGTCGCAAAGAGTCGGACACGACTGAGTGACTGAACTGATATATATGATTTAGATGCACTTTAAAATATTTTAAAGTGTGATGCTTAAGATCTTCAATCTGCTAAATTTCTAAACAATTATATATGTGACATACACACACACATACATTCACATTCAGTGTCAGGAATTTTATTCTCAGCACTACTTTAGCTGTCTTCTTAAAATTTTGGTGTTTTATTTGCATTTTTAGAGTACCATTTATAATAGATTTTTCTGTATTGTTTTGAGTGTATTCTATAGAACTCTTTTGTGATTGCTCTATTACATTATACATACATATTTTGTGTGTGCATGTATATATATTTGTGGTAAATCTATGTTGTTGTTGTTGTAGAAGTATATGTTTCTTTGTTGTTGTAGAAGCAGAAAAACATCTATTTCTGCTTTATTGACTATGCCAAAGCCTTTGACTGTGTGGATCACAACAAACTGTGGAAAATTCTTAAAGAGATGAGAATACCAGACTGCCTTACCTGCCTCCTGAGAAATCTGGATGAAAAGAGACGGTCTAGAAAGCAAAGGGGAGTCTGGAAGCCATGTTGGATTCAGAGCCTGCCACCCCTAGAGGGATTTGGTGAATGCTAGCTAAGCATATGGATGAGAACTGGAGAACTGAAGTCTGAGCGCCCCACCAGGGGACGCCACTGTAGCCAGCTGAGCCAGTCAGAACATGTCACCGGCACACCACCTGCAGCTGAAAGAGTGACTTTCAATAGTGACATCTTGTGGTGGCATCTCACAACGGCAGCAGGGAGCTGAGCTTTTCCTTTATCCACCTGGTGCCAGGAAGCAGGACCCATAGAGTAGGCTTCTTAGGCAGGAGAGGAGGGAGGGCTTCTGTACAGAAGGTACAGAAGGGTAGGTGGGCGCTTAGACAGTCATGGCAAGCGGCTCAACTGGGTTCATATCCTTGTTCTGCCCCTATGAGGAACTGGCAAGTCACTGCATCTCTTTCTGCTACAGCTTCTTTATCTGCAGAATGAGGATAATAAGAGTACCTATCTCCTGAGGTTGCTGTGACGGTTAGATGAGTTATGCATGCTAGAACAGTGCTTGGACATAGTAAGTGCTCAGGAAATTGTGCAGGCTGATGTTACTGTTGTTTGGAAAGATACAAAGAGATGGACAAGGTTGGTGCCCAAGTGAACTGACATCATAACAAGCTCAGAGCAAGAGGCCATAATTCTCACTTTGCAGACGATGTGCTGAGTTTCAGAGATGAAAGTGACTTGCCCAGGTGCATGTCACATGATTTTATGGACATGTTGGAACTCTGGTCCTCTAATCTGACTTGTGTTTTCCTTGCAGCTTGAAGTGACCTAACCTAAAAAGCAGGTCTCTGTGATTCTTCAAGCATGATAGGAATCAGATCCAAAGTTGTTTTTACGGCAAATGAATCTGAAGCTGAAGTGAACTCCAGGGAAGGAAAACAAGCTCCGTTTTAATCACCTCTGACTTTTTATCCTTGATCCACTGTTTCTCTTCCGCCTTCAGTGCCTCTGCTTTGGCATAACCCTCATATGTTACCTGAACTCTGTAGCCATCTCCTGACTTCCAGTCCTTCTCCCCTCTGTGCATCTAGAAGCCTGGTCCTTCTAACCCGACCCCCACCTCGAGCCTTCCATTGTCCCCTCCCCTCCTCTGAGGCTGTCCGGACGGTTGGGCTGTGTGCAGTTGAGCCCCAGTCTCCTCAGTCTCTTTTCCTGCTACTTTCTCAGAGCTGGGTTCTTGTTCTTTCGCTAATCAAAAGCATTTGGACCCTTCTGTAGGACCATTCACTGTGCTGTATTGTAACCGTCGTTTGCGCTCAGTGGTTCCAGGAGACTGTGCGTTCTTTGAATGCAGAGATCATATCTGACCCCTGGTGTCCCTCAGCGTCTGGTAGATTATCATGCCAGGAAGAGTTGATGAATGAGACCCATCATCCTTGGGCTTATTTAGGTTGCAGAGGTGGCCACTCCTTGAGCTTAGGGTCAAATGCAACTTCTTAGTGCATTATGGGTGGTATGAAACAGATGGGAAGAAAATAAATGGCCCTTATACACTATCAGTTCAGTTCAGTTCAGTCCCTCAGTCGTGTCCAACTCTGCGACCCCATGAATTGCAGCACACCAAGCCTCCCTGTCCATCACCAACTCCCGGAGTTTACCCAAACCCATGTCCATCGAGTCAGTGATGCCATCCAGCCATCTCATCCTCTGTCATCCCCTTCTCCTCCTGCCCACAATCCCTCCTAGCATTAGGGTCTTTTCCAATGAGTCAGCTCTTTGCATGAGGTGGCCAAAGTACTGGAGTTTCAGCTTCAACATCAGTCCTTCCAATGAACATTTTAGGGTGGACTGGTTGGATCTTCTTGCAGTCCAAGGGACTCTCAAGAGTCTTCTCCAACACCACAGTTCAAGAGCATCAGTTCTTCGGTGCTCAGCTTTCTTCTATACTGGTGTGAAAATTCTGTATCTTTTACGAAACCTGAAACATTGCAGTCTGGCTCTGTAAAAGAGCTCTTTAGTCAATAAACCAGACAAACCAGAAGTGTATAATTGCCAGAACTTATCGAGGTACTTTGTGGTGATATCAGCAACAGCTGAAGTTGGAAAGCTTAGAGACAGGTCCCAAAGGGCAGTAACAGCCAGAGCCCTGGGGTTCTCTGAGGAGCTGTATGGGTATGGTGGGGACCTACGGCAGCCCAGCAAGCCTGCATATACTGGTGTGAAAATTCTGTATCTTTTACGAAACCTGAAACATTGCAGTCTGGCTCTGTAAAAGAGCTCTTTAGTCAATAAACCAGACAAACCAGAAGTGTATAATTGCCAGAACTTATCGAGGTACTTTGTGGTGATATCAGCAACAGCTGAAGTTGGAAAGCTTAGAGACAGGTCCCAAAGGGCAGTAACAGCCAGAGCCCTGGGGTTCTCTGAGGAGCTGTATGGGTATGGTGGGGACCTACGGCAGCCCAGCAAGCCTGCCAAGCCGACTGCCCGGCTTCAATCCCAGCTTGGTTACACTGGCTGTGTGCCCTGGGCAACCTGCTCCGCCTCTCTGTGACAAAGTTTACTGTTTGCCATCAGATCAGATCTGTCTCCTGAGCAGATTAGTTCATGAGGAAATATGCCCTCTTTTCCCGTCTGTCCCTTACCTCACCACCTCTGCTTCTCGTGGTAGAGTTGATCCTTCTCAAGTGGATCTTCCCAACTCAGGAGTTGAACAGGGGTCTCCTGCATTGCAGGTGGATTCTTTACCAACTGACCTATCAGAGAAGACTGTAGTTGAGAGAGCACTGGGTTGTTAAGACAGGAGGGGACCTGGTTCTGGATCCTGATTGTCATCTATCAACTCTATGAACCTCTTGGGGCCCAGAGTCTTCTGTTAAATAAGATGGTTGCACTAAGGCGATTGCTCAAGATCATCCAGCTCCTGATTGTTTGTTGTGTCATCTCTTCCCCCATCGCTGACTCAGAGCTGACCATTCATCAGCTTCTTGAAGAGGATGGCAAGGGGAGCCCCCATCTGCTGTGGCTGAGGGAGGCTCAAGAGGACCAGGCTCCACATTACATCACTGAGATGTGATGCCAGCTGCTCAGCTTGTGAGTCCCACCTCCCCACCTGGCCGCTGCTGATGCAGAGGGTCTGAATGTTCCTAATGGCGTAGGTGATGATCACTCCTGGGTGTCTGGTGTGGGCTCAGGGGATCTTGTCCAGTTGCCAGTTAAGCAACATTTCAGCAAAACGGAGACTGCCCTCTTGCTTGTCTTGCACACCTGAGGGAGTAGGGTGCGGGGCTGGCAGCGTGTGAATCCTCAAGACACCAACCAGGGATTCCGGTTCCTAAGACCTCTGGAACCTTCCCTGTCAGGGACCCAAGTCTTCAGTTTTTCTCCAATACTATGAGCTTCCCCATCTCCAAATCATTTCTTTCTTTAAAAAAAAAAATGCTTCAGTTAGCTAGAGACAGTTTCTGTTTCTTAGAATCAAAGAGCCCACTGACACTAGGTGGGAAGGATTTGGTCAGGTGACTCATGGGTCTCTTCACCCTGGCACATGTTGAATGAGTGAGTCAATAAATGACAGATTGATGGAATGAAACCAGCTCTCCTCCAGTCTGAGCTCTGAGAGAAAGTAAAATTAGGGCGGGGAGTTGGGGGTGGGGG
>SJYC01037870.1:0-20571 GCA_006408675.1 Madoqua kirkii
AGCTGAAGCTCCAATACTTTGGCCACTTGATGCAAAGAACTGACTCATTGGAAAAGACTCTGATGCTTGGAAAGATTGAAGGCAGGAGGAGAAGGGGACGACAGAGGATGAGATGGTTGAATGGCATCACCCACTCGATGGACATGAGTTTGAGCAAGCTCCAGGATGTGGTGATGGACAGGGAAGACTGGTGTGCCATAGTCCATGGGGTTGCAAATAGTGAGACAGGACTGAATGATTGAACTGATAGTTAACTATGTTGTTTTTGTTGTTTAGTCACTTAGTCCTGTCTGACTCTTTGTAACACTATGGACTGCAGCCTACCATGCTCCTCTCTCCATAGGATTTTCCAGACAAAAATGCTGGAGTGGATTGCCATTTCCTCCTCCAGGGGATCTTCCCCACTCAGAGATCGAACCCATGTCTCTTGCTTGGCAGATGTATTCTTTACTACTGAATCACCAGGGAAGCCTGTGATATATCTACATATTTGTATTATATCTATATATCTGTATCTGTGTCTATACTATGATATTTCTAACCCCATCATTTTTGTCTTCTCCTGGGACTCTGATGACAAGAAAGTGAATCTTCTGTTACAGTCCTGCAAATCCACAAGGGTGTGTTTGTTCATCTGTCTGTATTTATTTATTGATATGTAGCTTTCTCTTTGTTGTTTGAACTAGTTGAAGAGTTAGATATGAAAGTCTTTTGAATGTTCTCTCTATGAAGTTCAAATAGAAAAGGATATAATAATAGAATATAATGTGTCTATGTGATATTGATTGAACTGATAGTTAACTATGTTGTTTTTGTTGTTTAGTCACTTAGTCCTGTCTGACTCTTTGTAACACTATGGACTGCAGCCTACCATGCTCCTCTCTCCATAGGATTTTCCAGACAAAAATGCTGGAGTGGATTGCCATTTCCTCCTCCAGGGGATCTTCCCCACTCAGAGATCGAACCCATGTCTCTTGCTTGGCAGATGTATTCTTTACTACTGAATCACCAGGGAAGCCTGTGATATATCTACATATTTGTATTATATCTATATATCTGTATCTGTGTCTATACTATGATATTTCTAACCCCATCATTTTTGTCTTCTCCTGGGACTCTGATGACAAGAAAGTGAATCTTCTGTTACAGTCCTGCAAATCCACAAGGGTGTGTTTGTTCATCTGTCTGTATTTATTTATTGATATGTAGCTTTCTCTTTGTTGTTTGAACTGGTTGAAGAGTTAGATATGAAAGTCTTTTGAATGTTCTCTCTATGAAGTTCAAATAGAAAAGGATATAATAATAGAATATAATGTGTCTATGTGATAAACAAATATTTATATAGTTATAATGAGATAAATGCTGTTATGAGCTATAAACTTTTATAATTAACCAATATTCCAAAGACAGAAAGTTTTATTATTATTATTGCATGGGACATAAATATAGCCAATCCTGCAGTAAAAATACAATGTATGGGTGGCAGAAATTGGATGATAGACTGAGGATAGGTGGGAGAATTATAATACTGTCATCGTCCAAAGTAGGCCATCAAAAAATCATATCTGTGAATGATGGAGAAAAAATTAGATTTTAAGCTGTTACTATTCCACAGTGACTGTGTAATATATAAACTAGATGCTCATCAAACTTTTTAAATACAACTAATCTAAATTTCTAGTTATTACTACAGCTTCCTAAAACTGAATTATGGCCAGTAAATTGGAAAAAGAACTAATATACACTGTTTACTGATTTCTGAAAATCAGAACATGTTTTGTTTTTCTACATTCTCCCCCATATGTTTCTTATGCAGCTTTATTTTCTCTGGAATATTTATTGTCTTTCATTTTTCTTTATGGAAGAAAAAGTGTTTCCCTTCCTCATTATATTTTTAGTATTTCTTTATGGAAGAAAAGATGTTTCCCTTCTTCACTATATTTTTATTATTTTCAGCATCTCATTCATTCATTCAGTTTCTTGGTATCCAATTTGTTATTCTTCCTTAATCCTGCTGACTTCTTATTTTGGTTTGAACACTCACTTCATACTTGGACTGTAACTTTCCTATATAACTTTTTAATTTTTTTCCACAAGATTCTGGTTTGGTTTGTTCTGATATTCTATGCTTTTCTAAATTCTTCAAGATGTTCTAACTTATGAGTAAGAAGAGGTATTACTGTGCCAAATTTTTCCTCTTAAACCAGAAGCTCATGATAGCATTATAAATTAGTCATGATTCAAATTCATAACAAACACCGGGACAGGAAATAAATCATAGAAGCAATAGGTATATATGATACATGAATGCATCTAAAGATTCTGCCCCATTTTTATGTTTGAAAAGGTGACAGTTTTTAAATAATGTTTATGTAGATTTAGTATAATTGTTCTAAAATCTGAACAGAATTGAATAATCACTGAAAAACAACTTTCAAGGGTTGAGCAAGACAGAGAGGCATTTTCATTTAGAATTGTTAATATTTTTCTTTCTTACAGCTTTAAGCATAACTCTAATGCATTTTAATTGCGTCTTAACTCTACTGATCACTCAAGGCTAGTAAGAAGTGAATGTGATGATGATGAGGAGACATTTTAATGTAACTGATAGATTAATTAACATGTAAGTATTTGAGTATACGTAAATCTTGTGATCAGGTTCTGTATCAAATTAGTTAAAATTTTCAATGTTATTACTAAATTAAGATGCTGAAGTCTCTTAGGCTTTATTTTATCATCTGTTCTTTTATTACTGGGAAAGGCAATTGTGATAACCTGTAAATTTTTGTAAGCTAATATTAGAAATGTTTAATGATAGCATATCATTTAGTTAATTTAAAACTTGGTGCTAATAATTTTATGCTTGCCAAGTCTTCCCAGAACTATATGAAGTGTTCTGCTATCAATTTAGCAAAATTTAAATCATTGTGAGATATAACAAGCTAATATTTGTATGTTGCAGTTCAGTACTTAGCAGACTGCTTTGCTCAAAATAGGTGTTACACTAAGCTTGAATGAATGAGTAATTTTGGGATTACTGAACCAAAACCTGTGGTTGCATAATGAAAATATTTTGAGATAATAGAATTGGCTTGTTTTATAGAAAGAATACTCAAAGCAGCTTTGGATAATCAGTTGACAGCTTTGGGGTTTGTGTCTCTGGGAAAGAGATAAATCGCAGCCTGTTATGTAGAAAACACAGAACTGTAAGCCCAAATTGAAATATTCAGTGGCAGAGGGACAGATGAGAAAAAAATGGTTTAAAGTTCTTACTCCTTCTTGATGGTATTACTTCCACCACTAGAAATTCCTCTTATAATTTTGAGTGCAGCAAGAGTGAGACGTAGTTCTCAACCCTTCCTTTAAGCATGGCTTCTTTTCCTTCATGAGAAATAAATTACTGGGCACACTCATACTTGAAAGTAATTGTGATATTTAAGTACCTAGATTTTCATAGAAATTTGGAAATGTTTAAGTAAGAAATGGACTATTCAAAGCATATACCCAGAACCCTTATAATCCCTAATAAGGGCAATAATTAATACAATTATTGATAATTAAATATTTAATATTCATTTAGCAGTTAAGTTTTAGGTCAGCTTTGTGATCCAAAGCTATATTCATATAGCCCATCTAAGAAATGTTTTCCTAACTTCATTTTCCCCAGTTAAGTAAAACTCTCTACTATCTGTCATCAGTTCAGTTCAGTCGCTCAGTTGTGTCTGACTCTTTGCGACCACGTGAACCACAGAACACCAGGCCTCCCTGTCCATCACCAACTACCAGAGTTTATCCAAACTCATGTCCATTGAGTCGGTGATGCCATCCAACCATCTCATCCTCTGTCAAGCCCTTCTCCTCCAGCCCTCAGTCTTTCCCAGCATCAGGGTCTTTTCTAATGAGTCAGCTCTTCACATCAGGTGGCCAAAGTATTGGAGTTTCAGCTTCAACATCAGTCCTTCCAATGAACATTCAGGACTGATCTCCTTTAGGATGGACTGCTTGGATCTCCTTGTAGTCCAAGGGACTCTCAAGAGTCTTCTCCAACACCACAGTACAAAAGCATCAATTCTTCAGTGCTCAGCTTTCTTTATAGTCCAACTCTCACATCCATACATGAATGCTGGAAAAACCATAGCCTTGACTAGATGAGCCTCTGTTGGCAAAGTAATGTCTCTGCTTTTTAATATGCTGTCTAGTTTCGTTATAACTTTCCTTAAAAGGAGTAAGCGTCTTTTAATTTCATGGCTGCAGTTACCATCTGCAGTGATTTTGGAGCCCCCTCAAATATATGACTATCTGTCATATATTTAATTTTTTAAAAGTAATGCCAGATTCTTTTCTCCTACTCCCCAGTTTAATCCGTTGTACCACCTAAGTAACTGTCCTATTTAGTTCACGTCTCTCTCTGCTTATTGTCAGAATCCTCAACTGGGCTGTAGTCACTACAGCCATATTCCCTCTGCTCTTCCTCTCCATTCTCCAAACAGCCGCCAGGATATGTCCTTTTTAAACCATCTCCATCTTCACACTGCTTATTTCCACCCTTCCCTGGGATCCTTAGGGACTCTTGGAACACAGTAGTCAAATGAATATTTTTAGGAATAGATAAGCTAAAATATATAAACACCAACTTTCCTAGCTCTTCAAATAAGGTTGGTTTAATTTACTTTCTGTTGTTGTTTAGTTGCTAAGTGGTGTCTGACTCTTTGAGATGCCATGAACGGTAGCTGACTGGGCTCTTCTGTCTATGGAATTCTCCAGGCAAGAATACTGGAATGGGTTGCCATTTCTTTCTGCAGGGGATCTTCCTGACCCAGGGGTTGAACCCTAGTCTCCCTCATTGCAAGTGGATTCTTTACTGAGCCACAAGGGAAGCCCCTCCAGGCTCATATATATGCACAGTTCTACTGTGTGCTCACTTCATGTAAGCCACTCTGATTTTCTATTTCAGCATACAATGGTTTCTCCTGCCACACAGATTTTACATATATTGTCCTCTCTTCCTGGAATGTTCTACCCCTTCTCTTTGCCTTATCTAAATAGTAATCCTCTTTCAAATCACAATATGGATATTGCTATGCAGTAAACATTTTCTAGTTCAAATAAGCTCCATCCCCAAATTATCTATTTCTTTAGCACTAGATGGTGAAAGACAGGGAAGCCTGGCCTGCTGTGTTCCATGGGGTCTCAAAGAGTCAGACACAACCTAGCAACTGAATAATAGCAAAAACCTGGGCTCACAGTTTACTATGAAAAGCTAGGTTCTAATGCACAACCTCAATTTTGCACATAAGAGTTTCTTGACAGTTAGTAAATATTGGTTTAATACTTTCTTCTCAATTAATTACTAAATGTGAACTTTACAAAAAACGAAACTATTTTGTCAATTGTGTCCAACATCTGAATGTATGGTATCGTCTGGTAGGTAGTAGGCATACAAAAAATATTTGTTAGCTGGCTGACAAATAGAATGATTTAGAATTTACTATATAGTGTCATATACCTAAAATATTTTTTTCTAAATCTATTTGCACCCCTTATTATGTTGAACTTCATCAAGTTAGTAGGTAAGGTGAAGAGAGGAGAAAGTGGGAAAAAAGATTGTCTGCAGAGCTAGAGGGGAAATTGAAAAGAAGGTAAAAGGCAAACACTGACAGTAGAGAATAACATCAAATCTTAGAACAAACGAAACATATCCAGAAGTCTTTCCTGTTTTTTTTTTTTTTTCTTTTTCTTTCAACACAAGTTTTGCTATTTAGAGGCTAATTAACTAGAATGGTGTCTCTATATCTTTACCACTGTTAACTTTTGACATTTATACAGGCCATTAACGCTTCCTCTAAAGTGACCGTGTAAAGGGAGTGGGGTGAAATTTAAGCCAGGCAATTTGCTTCCTGTTGACAGAGTTTGTAATATGATTGATGGGGGCAGAAGGTGAAACTATCTGGTAAAATGAGTTTTTTTGCATTATCTGTGTATTTCATATATCAATGCCAATATTTCTCAAACTGCAGGTCAAGACTCTAGAGGAAAGGGTTACAATACAATTTAAGGGGTTTCATATACGGGAACTATTTGGAGGTGGAAACTGTGGCTTATATTGAGAGTGTGAGTCATCTTTTTATTCTTCAGTGCTCCACAATTCCGCCTTCCTAACCTGTTAAAATTTGTTTTAACAATATTCTGTCAATTAGAGGATATAAATCTTTAAGTTGTATTAGTCATAGTGTAAGCACTTTAAAAGAAAACATTAGAGAGTGTTGAAATTACCTGTCTGTGCAATTCTGCCTGCAACATCTTGCATAGTGCCTTAAAACCAATTTATGTCTATAGGTTGATTTGCTTTCCATTTACTCACAGGAAAAGAAATATGATTATTACAAGAGAAAATGACCAAAATGTGGAATTGATAGGTACCACCCATCATGTTGAGTATCATAGAGAAGAAAAAATAAAATGTGCAAAAAATGTTTGTTCTTTATATATTTATTTTGCGCTCCTGATATATTAATAATATTAAACCCTGGATTAACTGTATTTCCCAAGGTCTCTTTTATATATTTCATGTTTGATTTCAGGCCTTGGTTATGCTTTTGTGTCCCATTTGTCCATTTCCTTTTACATCACCTTTCTCTATTTTACCCAAGAAAAGGATCCTTTTACTTGTGGACCATGAAGATTTATGTTAGTACCTAAACTTCTACTGCCAAATTGCATTCATAGTGATTCAAACAACTTTGGTTGAATATTAAGCCCCTGTAAACATTCTTTTTAAAATTTTCAGTATATGAACATGGAAAATAATGAAAGTAAGTTGTTTACCTTATCTAAACAATTGCCAGAAGAAATAAGGATTATAATGATAACATTTTATATTAGAATTGCTTGTTATAGATGATTTTATTATAACTGACCATCCAACTTAGAGTCATAAATAAGTAAACTGATATCTGCAGACATTTTATTTTTCTATTTGTTGTTGTTGTTTTAGTTACTAGATCGTGTCCAACTCTTTGAGATCCCATGGACTATAGCCCGCCAGGCTCCTCTGTTCATGGGATTTCCCAGTCAAGAACTGGAGTTGGTTGCCATTTCTCTTTTCAGGGAATTTCCCAACCCAGGAACCAAACTCACATCTCCTGCATTGCAGGCAGATTCTTTACCACTGTGCCACTGAAGAAGCCCTGTTTTTCTATTAGTTATCATTAAAATTAAATAAAAGAATTCTTCATTTTCTAGTAAGATATTCCTCTAAAAATACATTGCAATACTTTAATATCAATATTTAAGAACAGTTTTTGACTGCAAGTAACAGACACAAATTATCTTAGGCATAAGAGGTCGTTCATTAGTTAACATAATTTCTAAGGGCCTGGGTGTATCTGAAGGTGACTGACAGTTGGAAACTGCGAGGAGCACCAAGGCATTCTTTCAGTTTCCTTTCTAGTATCATTTTACTTATCAGATATTGCTTCTTCATAAAACCAAAGCCATGACATAGGATATCACTTCTCTTACAGTTTTGCCAGAAAGAAAAGCAAGAACCCTCTTTTTTCACATCTTGGGAGAGATTCTCGCTAACATGACGTGGTTAATATCCATAGCTTGACATGTAAGGAAGTGGTTGCATTATGATTGGCCCTGTTTGCATTTCCCGCCCATCTAAAATAACTGAAGACGACAATGTAGCATACAATGGAGATATTATTGTGAACCCAGGATGTCACCCAAATGTGCATGGGCAAAGTTTTAACATGCACTTAAGCCAAGTTATATAATATGCACACACACATGCAAACACATACAGTATAATTTGTGCATGCTAAAATCTTAAAATAGATTATCCGAAGTTATTTCATTGTATATTTGAGATTAATTTAATTGAGATATTAATTTTTAAGAAGATAGGCTACTTATGATTGTCAAGAGTGGAGTGGTTGTGGGAGAGATGAACATGAATTGGGAATTTGGATTGGGTAGATGCAAACTATTACAGTTACAATGGGTAAAAACTAGGTCCTACTGTGCAGCTCAGGGAACTATATTGACTATCTTGTGATAATCCTTAAAGGAAAAGAATATAAGAAGAATGTATATATGAGTATAACTGAGTCGCTTTGCTGTACAACAGAGATTGGCACATTAGAAATCACCTATCAGTTCACATCAGTCACTCAACTGTGTCCAACACTTTGCAACCCCATGGACTGCAGCACACGAGGCCTCCCTGTCCATCACCAATCCTAGAGTTGATTCAAACTCATGTCCACTGAGTTAGTGATGCCAACCAACCATCTCATCCTCTGTCATCCCCTCTCCTCCTGTCTTCAATCTTTCCCAGCATCAGAGTCTTTTCCAATGAGTCAGTTATTCGCATCAAGTGGCCAAAGTATTGCATTTTCAGCTTCAACATCACTCCTTCCAATGAACATTCAAGACTGATTTCTTTTAGGATGGACTGGTTTGATCTCCTTGCAGTCCAAGGGACTCTCAAGAGTCTTCTCCAACACCACAGTTCAAAAGCAGCAGTTCTTCGGTGCTCAGCTTTCTTTATAGTCCAGCTATCATATCCATACATGACTACTGGAAAAACCATAGCCTTAACTAGATGGACGTTTGTTGGCAAAGTAATGTGTCTGCTTTTTAATATGCTCTCTAGGTTGGTCATAACTTTTCTTCCAAGGGATAAGCATCTTTTAATTTCATGGCTGCAATCACCATCTGCAGTAATTTGGGAGCTCCCCAAAATAAAGTCTGTCACTGTTTCCACTGTTTGCCCATCTATTTGCCATGAAGTGATGGGCCCAGATGCCATGATCTTAGTTTTCTGAATGTTGGGTTTTAAGCAAACTTTTTCACTCTCAGAGCTCTTTCACTTTCATCAAGAGGCTCTTTAATTCTTCACTTTCTGCCATAAGAGTGGTGTCATCTACATATCTGTGGTCATTGATATTTCTCCCAGCAATCTTGATTCCAGCTTGTGCTTATCCAGGCCAGCGTTTCTCATAATGTACTCTGCATATAAGTTAAATAAGTAGGGAGACCATATACAGCCTTGACATGCTCCTTTTCCTATTTGGAACCAGCCAACATCCGCTGGATTGTTGAAAAAGCAATAAAGTTCCAGAAAAACATCTATTTCTACTTTTTTGAGTATGCCAAAGCCTTTGACTGTGTGGATCACAATAAACTGTGGAGAATCTTGGAAGAGATGGGAATACCAGACTACCTGACCTGCCTCTTAAGAAATCTGTATGCAGGTCAGGAAGCAACAGTTAGAACTGGACATGGAACAACAGCCTGGTTCCAAATAGAAAAAGGAGTGCATTAAAAAAATCAACTATACTTCAATAAAAAAAGAAAGCCTATTACTAGCTTTTAAATTTGGTCATTAATTTTTCACATGTAAGTAAATATATTTTTAATCAAAAGAAGAGTCATAAAATATTTATTTTTATAAAATATTTTTAAGATCCTTATGTAAGACTAAACACTTCAGAAAGTGTTAAGACAACATCTAAACAACATGTGAGTCAAAGAAAAAGATCAAAGGAGGACTTAGAAGTTATTTTGAATTGAACAAAAAATGAAAACTCAGTGTATTAGAATTTGTGTGATGCTACTAAAGCAGTATTAAAGGGGAAATTTGTAACAGTAAATGCCTATATTAGGAAAGGAAAAAAGGTCTTAAATCAATGACTTTAGTGTCCACCATAAGCGACAAGAAAAAGAACAAAATAAAACCAAATGGGAAAATGAAATAAGATCAGAGCAGAAATCAGTGAGAATAAGAGCAAGATGGCAGAAGAAGTAGACCCAGCCCTTGTCCCTCCACAAAGACACTGACTTAACAATCAGTTCAGTTCAGTTCAGTCCAGTCGCTCAATCGTGTCCAACTCTTTGTGACTCCATGATGCAGCAATCCAGGCCTCCCTGTCCATCACCAACTCCCGGAGTTTATGCAAACTCATGTCCGTCGAGTAGGTGATGCCATCCAACCATCTCATCCTCTGTCGTCTCCTTCTCCTCCTGCCCTCAATCTTTCCCAGCATCAGGATCTTTTCAGATGAGTCAGCTCTTCACATCGAATTGCCAAAGTATTGGAGTTTCATCTTCAACATCAGTCCTTCCAATGGACTTAACAATATATGGGCCAAAATATGGGTACTCCAGAAATCAAGAAGTTGTGGAACCTTATGCAGGTAAAAAGTTGAGAACAGCCACACTGAAATTAATGATAAGAACTAGTTCACTTTATTCCCAGCTGCCTCACCCTGAAGTCAGCAGAATTCATTGCTGTTAGAGAGAACTTCAACTGATGGCTTCTTGGTGGGAAAGAGAAAACTGGAGAAGTGTCCAACATGCAAAATTTTCAGAGGACTGCCTGAAGGACTTTATTTCCTTCTTATATGACTTGGAGCATTGCCATGGTTGGAAACAGCATAGTTTGGGTCCCTTGGGCCACTGAAAGTAAGAGAGAATAGGAGTGCCTTGCTTTTATACGGAGGATCTGCAGTGCAATAGACAGGGGCCAGTGTGGGTCCGCACTGTCAGAATGCACCCAATTTATGGCTTCTTGGGTGGGAGAGATAAGAGTGGGGCATTCATCCAGGTGTGTCAAGGACTGCCCGAGGGAGTGGTTTCTCACTGGCCTGACTTCTAGTACTGACAGAGAACCAGGATACTTTGGATGCCTGCAAGCCACAGAATAAAAAGGAGCTGGACAACTTCATGCCGCAGTACCACAGACCCTGCGGTATTGCAGATAGACACTAGAGGGAGTAAGAGATTAGGAGCTACTGAAAGAGAAACTATTAATAGCAAATCTCTCTAGTCGGGAAATTACAGGCACAAGAACACAGAAATTGCATCCCCTCGAAAAAGGTTCCAGGGGTCCCCAGAATCTCTAGCTGTGTTAACTGGCGAAAATCTTCCCCTGTAAAAAGCCAGCCTAAAAGTACCAAGGGAAGTGATATTTTTTTCAAATGAAAAATAGCACACACATACACAAAATCATGGACACACAGAGACAGGAAACTGTACAATCAAAGGAACAAAATAAATCTAAACAAACAAAGATCTATGAATTACCTGGCAGATAATTCAAGGTAATTGTCTTAAGGAGATCAGTGGTCTACAAGAGAGTTGGTCTGATTAGACAACAGGTAGACAGATGACGAAACAAAATCATGAAAATACATGAGCAAAAAGAGAATATCAATGAAGAAACAAAAAGTACGAAAAAGAACCAAATAGGAGTTCTGGAGCTGAACAATGCAATAACTAAATTGAAAAGCTCACATGAAGGGTTTGACAACAGATTTGATCAAGCAGAAGAGAAAAATCAACAAGCTCAATAATAGTTCATTTGAAAGTATTGAATCAAAGGAGCAAAGAAAGAAGAATATAGAAAACTGAAGAAAGCTTAAGGGCTTAGGAATATGATCAAGCAGCCATTACATACATTGTAGGAGTTCTAGAAGTGGGGCAGGGGGAGATTTAAAAAAAAAAAGGAAAAAGAAAGAAAGGGACAGAGAATGTATACGGAGACATAAAACTGAGAATTTCCCAAACCTGAGAAACCTCTTAATGAAAGTGAGACGGGAGAGGAAAAAGTTGGCTTAAAGCTAAACATTCAGAAAACTAAGATCATGGCATCTTGTTCCATCACTTCATGGAAAATATATGGGGAAACAGTGGAAATAGTGGCAGACTTTATTTTTGAGGGGGCTCCCAAATCACTGCAGATGGTGACTGCAGCCATGAAATTAAAAGACGCTTACTCCTTGGCAGGAAAGTTATGACCAACTTAGACAACACATTGAAAAGCAGAGACATTACTTTGCCAACAAAGGTCTGTCTAGTCAAGGCTATGGTTTTTCCAGTAGTCCTGTATGGATGTGAGAGTTGGACTATAAAGAAAGCTGAGCGCCGAAGTATTGATGCTTTTGAATTGTGGTGTTGGAAAAGACTCCTGAGAGTCCCTTGGACTGCAAGGAGATCCAACCAGTCCATCCTAAAGATCAGTCCTGGGTGTTCATTGGAAAGACTGATGTTGAAGCTGAAACACCAATACTTTGGCCACCTGATGTGATGAGCTGACTCATTTGAAAAGACCATGATGCTTGGAAAGACTGAAGGCGTAAGAAGGGGACAACAGAGAATGAGCTGGTTGGATGGCATCACTGACTCAATGGACATGAGTTTAGGTAAACTCCAGGAGTTGGTGATGGACAGGGAGGCCTGGCATGTTGCAGTGGGGGTGCAAAGAGTTGGATATGACTGAACGACTGAACTGAACTGAACTGAGAAAGGAAATGGGCACACAAGTCCAGAAAGCTTAAGGAACTCCAGGTAAAATAAATCAAAAGAGGTCCACATTAAGAGACACAGTATTAAACCATCAAAAGAGAAAATCTTGAAATCAGTAAGAAAAGCAGCTTGTCATGTGCCAGGGAACTCGTGTAAGCTTATCAGTAGATTTCCTGGCAGAAACCTTTCAGTCTGTAAAAGAGTGGGATGACATATTCAAAGTGCTAATAGGAAAAGAAAACTACAAAGGATAGTGTATCCAGCCAAACTGTCCTGAAAAGATGAAGGATAAATAAAGACTTTCCCAGATAAACAACAGCTGAGAGAATTTATCACCATTAGACCTACCCTACAAGAAATTTTAGAGGGAGTCCTGAAAGTTGAAATGAAAGGATAATATAGAGCAATGTAAAAGTATATGAAAATATAGCGTGCTGGTAAAGGCAAATGTATAGCTTAATACAGAAAACTGTAACACTGTATTGGTAGATTAGACAGCTTCCAATTTTGATACAAAATTTAAAAGATAAAAAGCATAAAAATTAACTGTAACTAGAAAATTATGTTAATGCATCCATAATATATAAAGATTAATTTGTGACATTAATAATAAAAGTGGGGGTGGGGATATGTAAAAGAGCAGTTTTACATATGATTGAAGTTGTTATCAATATAAAGTAGATTTTTATAGTTATAAGATGTTTCCTATAGGCCTCATGGTAGCCACAAAGAAAATATCTGTAGAGGATATATAAAAGAAAATGAGAAAGAAATCTAAGCATGTCAGTACAAAAAAAAAAATTAAATAGCGAAACTTCACATCTTACACAACACATACTGTCAGAAAACTGTGGAAAAGGGAAATAGAGAGGTACATCTACTCTTTATTCCATCATAAATAGGAATTTTATCAAATCATAAATTTTTGGAATTTTGAATCAATCATAAATTAAGACTTTAAGAGGAGTTTTAGGTTCACAGCAAAACTGAGAGGATGGTATAACAATTTCCCATAGACCACTTGTTCCCACACATGCATAACCTCCTCTTATCACCATCCCCCAAGAGGATGCTGCATTTGTTACAACTGATGAACCATCCTATCATTATCACCCACAGTGCATGGTTTACATAGCGTTCACTCTTGGTGCTATGCAATCTAGAAATACAATACACAAATATATTCATGTATATAATACAAATGTTTAATAATATGTATCCATAACTATAACATCATTAATTTCATAAATAGGAATTTTATCAAATCATAAATTTTTGGAATTTTGAATCAATCATAAATTAAGACTTTAAGAGGAGTTTTAGGTTCACAGCAAAACTGAGAGGATGGTATAACAATTTCCCATAGACCACTTGTTCCCACACATGCATAACCTCCTCTTATCACCATCCCCCAAGAGGATGCTGCATTTGTTACAACTGATGAACCATCCTATCATTATCACCCACAGTGCATGGTTTACATAGGGTTCACTCTTGGTGCTGTGCAATCTAGAAATACAATACACAAATATATTCATGTATATAATACAAATGTTTAATAATATGTATCCATAACTATTACATCATTAATCATCAGAGGATTTTCACTGCCCTAAGGCAATGGCACCCCACTCCAGTACTCTTGCCTGGCAAATCCCATAGATGGAGGAGCCTGGTGGGCTGCCCTCCATGGGGTCACGAAGAGTCGGACACAATTGAGCAACTTCACTTTCACGTTTCACTTTCATGCATTGGAGAAGGAAATGGCAACCCACTCCAGTGTTCTTGCCTGGAGAATCCCAGGGGCGGCGGAGCCTGGTGGGCTGCAGTCTATGGGGTTGCACAGAGACTGAAGCGACAGCAACAGCAGCAGCAAGAAATTTTTACTTATTCATCACTGTCCTTCCAGCCCTAGCAACCACTGTTTCTCCTGTCTCTATTTCTTTGCCTTTTTCAGAATGTCACTGTTGAAATCATACAATGTGGCCATTTCAAATTGGCTCATTTCACACATTTAAGTTTCCTCTATGTCTTTTGTGATAGATTATTTGTTTTAGTGTTGAATGATATTCCCTTGTCTGGATGTCCCACACTTTATCTTTCCACCTATTGCTGGACATCTTGGTTGCTTTCAAATTTTGGCAATAATGAATAAAGCTGTCTGTGTATAGCTTTATTATAAACATTTGTGTGGAAATTTTTGTGTGGACATGCTTCCAGCTCCTTTGGGTAAATATCAAGGAGCTTGATTCCTAGGTCATATGGTATGAGTGTGTTTAGTTTTGTAAGAAACTGTAGAAATCTTTTCCAAAGCAGTTGTATCATTTTGCACTTCTGCCAACAATGTATGAGAGTTCCTCTTGCTCCATGTTCTCTTTGGCATTGTCAGTGTTTTGAATTTTAGCCATTTTAATAGTGTGCATTGTTATTTTAATTTGAATTTTTAATGGCATACGATGTCAAACATCTTTTTATATAGCTTATTTGCCATCTGTATACCTTTTCTGGTGAAATGTCTTTAAGGGTACAGGCCCACACAAATTGATTTTAAGAGATGGTTAGATAGCATCACTGACTCAGTGGACATGGATGTGAACGAACTCCAGGAGATAGTAAAGGACAGGGAAGCCTGGAGTCCTGCAGTCTATGGGGTCGCAAAGAGCTGGACACAACTTAGCAACTGAACAACAGCAACCTTTTTATTTAAAAAAGTTTTGTCTAAATTTAAAGTCCTCAAAATATGTGCTTTTTACCATTAAATATAATGTTAGTCAATTGAATATACTTTCTAGCCATTCAAAAGCTTTCTAAGATATATTGCTCAGTCATATCTGACTCTTTGCCACTCCATGGACTCTACAGTCTGTAGAATTCTCCAGGCCAGAATACTGGCGTGAGTAGCCTTTCCCTTTTCCAGGGGATCTTACCAACCCTGGGATGGAACCCAGGTCTCCCGCATTGCAGGTAGATTCTTTACCAGTTGAGTCATCACTAGGGAAGCCCAAGAATACTGGAGTGGGTAGTCTATCCCTTCTCCGGCAGATCTTCCCAACACAGGAATCAAGCCGGAGTCTCCTGCATTGCAGGCAGATTCTTTATCAGCTGAGCCCCAAGGAAAGCCCTCTATATTAAAAAAAATATATTTAAATAAATATTTTAATAATTATTAACTTTGAAAATTTATACTTTCAGTTATGAAAATTATCATGGTTCACAATTAATATAGTTTTCGGTGCAAAAAATCTGAATGGTATATATAAGCCTGAGGCTTTTGAAAAATTGTATGCACTTTAACATATGAGGTGCTGCTGCTGCTGCTGCTAAGTCACTTCAGTTGTGTCTGACTCTGTGCGACCCCGTAGCTGGCAGGCCCCTCTCCCTGGGATTCTCTGCCATTTCCTTCTCTAATGTATGCATGCATGCTGTTGCTTCAGTTGTGGCCGACTCTGTGCGACCCTATGAACAGTAGTCCACCAGACTCCACCGTTATATATTTAAATAAATATTTTAATAATTATTAACTTTGAAAATTTATACTTTCAGTTATGAAAATTATCATGGTTCACAATTAATATAGTTTTCGGTGCAAAAAATCTGAATGGTATATATAAGCCTGAGGCTTTTGAAAGTTGTATGCACTTTAACATATGAGGTGCTGCTGCTGCTGCTGCTAAGTCACTTCAGTTGTGTCTGACTCTTTGCGACCCCGTAGCTGGCAGGCCCCTCTCCCTGGGATTCTCTGCCATTTCCTTCTCTAATGTATGCATGCATGCTGTTGCTTCAGTTGTGGCCGACTCTGTGCGACCCTATGAACAGTAGTCCACCAGACTCCACCGTTCACAGGGTTCTCTAGGCAAGAATACTGGAATGGGTTGCCATTTCCTTAATTATATGATGATAAATTATCCCAGGAAAATAAAAGATAATTATTAGGAAAAAATAGGGTAAAAATTAAAAATAGATTTCATACCTCTGTTGTTAAGATATAAGGAAGTCACCACTGTTTTATGAAAGTACATCAATAATAGAATCTCTAATATGCATTGTGTTTAGTATAGATTGTCTACAAAAGAGAGTAGCTTCTTAGTAATTGAAATATAATCTTTATATATGTCACAATAAAGCTTTTAATAGGCAATAATCATTTCTTTAAGTTGTTAACTTACTATATGGAATTAGTAATTTTAGTTTGCAATAAACATAACATTTGATATCCAATCAATATTTAACTTTATTTTAATGAAAATCATAAACTTGGTGACCTAAATTAATCTTGCATTGCCTGTATTTGAAAAACACTGAGAAAATTGTATGATTAGGAGAGACAAATTTGTTTTCCTGTTAGTAATGATACATTCATATTTTCCAGAAAGCAAAAGAACTGTAAAACTATTTGAAGGGTTCAGGTCCAGGTTCAAGAAAAAAAAATTATTTCCTAGATGTTAGAAAGTTCATATATCCCTCATAATGAAATCTGGAGAAGGAAACGGCAACCCACTCCAGTATTGTGTGGAGAATTCCAGGGACAGAGGAGCCTGGTGGGCTGCTGTCTGTGGGGTCACACAGGGTCGGACGTGACTGAAGTGACTTAGCAGCAGCAGCATAGTGAAATCTTGCATATAAGAATAAGCCAGTTACTGCAGGCTATTATTACCTATGACATGGGAGAATTGGTACTACCCATTATGTATCCCAACTCTGTAGAAAGGTTTTCCACCTTTCTGCTTCCTCTCTTGTCCAAGTACTCATATCCCTGGATCTCCTTATTCGATATCACAGAATCAGTGTGGCATGGGTGTCATTATTGCCGAATATGGGTTCTTTATGACATGACAATGCAGTCAACTCTTGAACAAATGGATTTGAACTGCACAAGTTCACAAATACCCAGAATCTTTCTCAATATATACATGCAGTAGTACACAGTCTGGAGGCTGGTTGAATCTGTGAATGCAGAAAGGCAGTTGTGGAGAGCTGACTCAGTGACTTGAGCATCCAGAGTTTGACGTATGTGGGAGTTCCTGAAACCAATCCTCTGCAGATACTGAGGGACAACTGTATCACTGTTGAATATCCAGAAAAAATACATTGCTGTTCACTGCTAATGTACAACCCACAATTTTCCAAATGTGTTTCATTTTTTTTTACATAAAGTTTGCCCTTCTACAGGCAATATCTTAAAGCTCTACTCATGTGATATGTAAATACATATAGGCATACCTTGGAGATATTATGGTTCTGTTCCAGATGACTGCAATAAGGCAGATAAAGCAAATATCACAAAGGTTTAGGTTTTATAGTACATTTAAAGGTATGTCTATATGATACTGTAGTCTACTAAGTGTGTGATACCATTATTTCTAATAAAAAGCAATGTATATACCTTAATTTTAAAATTGTTTACTAATTTAGAAAATGCTACCATCATCTGAGCTTTCAGTGACTTGTAATCTTTTTGCTACTGAAGGGTCTTACCTCAGTGCTGATGGCTGCTAACTGATCATGGTGGTGGTTGCTGAAGACTGGGGTGGCTATGGGAATTTTTTAAAATAATACAGCTATGGAGTTTGCCACATCGATTGACTCTTCCTTTCATGAATTGTTTCTCTCTAACATGCAACTGTTTGATAGTATTTTATCCACAGACCTTATTTCGCAGTCAGAGTCAGTCTTTCAAATCCTGCTACTGTTTTATTAACTAAGTTTATGTAATATTTTAATTATTTGCTGTCATTTTGTCAGTCTTCACAACATCTTCACCAGGAGTAGTTTCCATCTTAAGAAACCATTTTCTTTGTTCATTCATAAGAAATAACTCTTTGTCTGTGGAAGTTTTATCATGAGATTGTAGCAATTAATTACATCTTCAAGTTCCATTCAAATTCAAGTTCTCTTGTTAATTCCACCACATCTGCAGTTACCCCCTCCATTAGAAATCTTGAACCCCTCAAAGTCATCCATGAAGGTTGGATCAACTTCTTCCAAGCTCCTGTTAATGTTGATATTTTGACCTCTTTCATGAATTTCCTTAATGTCATCTAAAATGGTAAATCCTTTCAAGAAGGTTTTCAATTTACTTTGCCCAGATCCATCAGAGGAGTTAGTATCTATGGCAGCGATAGCCTTAAGAAATGTATTTATTAAAGAATAAGACTTGACAGTTGAAATTACTCATTGGTCCGTGAGTTACAGAGTGGATGTTGTGTTAGTAGGCATGAAACAACATTAATCTCATTGTACATCTCCATCAGAGCTCTTGGTGATTAGGTGCATTGCCAATGAGCAGTAATGTCTTTTTTTCTGAGTATAGATCTCAACAGTGGACTTAAAATATTCAATAAATTATGTTCAAAGTAGATGTGCTGTCTTGCAGGCTTTATTGTTTCATTTATAGAGCACAGGCAGAGTAGACTTAGCATAATTCTTAGGGGCCTTAGGATTTTTGGAATGGTAAATGAGCACTGACTTCAACTGAAAGTCACTTGCTGCTTTAACCCTTAACAAGAGAGTCAGCTTATTTTTTGAAACCAGATGCCATGCACTATGACTATCTAGCTATGAAAGTCCTAGATGGCATCACCTTCCAAGATAGGCTGTTCTACCTATTGAATAAACTGTCCCATCTACATTGAAAATCTGTTTAGTATAACCACCTTCATGAGTTATTTTAGCTAGATCTTCTGGAAAACTTGTTGGAGCTTTTGCATCAGCAAGGGCAGATTCACTTTGCACTTTTTTTTTTCATGGAGATGGCTTCTTTGCTTCGACATCATGAATTAACCTCAGTTCAAAATTTCCTTTTGCAGCTTCTTCACCTCTCTCAGCCTTCATAAAATTAAAGAGAGTTATGGCCTTGCTCTGGATTAGGCTTTGGCTTAAGGGAACATTGTGCTTAGTTTGGTTTTCTACCTAGACCACTAAAACTTTCTCCATATCAGCAATAAGTTTGTTTTGCTTTCTTATCATTTGTGTGTTCATTGGAGTAGCATTTTCAAATTCCTTCGATAACTTTACACTCACAGCTTGGCTAACTGGTGCCAGAGGCTTAGCTCTTGACCTGTTTTGGTTTTCAGCATGCCTTCTTCACTAAACTTAATCATTTGTAGTTGTTGATGTAAAGTGAGAGATGTATAACTCTTTCGTTCACTCGAACATTTTGAAGTCATTCTGGTTGTTAATTGGCCTAATTTCAATATTGTTGTGTCTCAGGGAATAGGGAGGTGTGAGGATATGAAAACATTTGAAACACTGTGAGAATTACCAAAATGTGACACAGAGACATGAAGTTGAAAAATACTTTTGGAAGAATGGTGCCAATGGACTTGCTCAATTGTGAAAAATAGAATATCTACAAAGTGAAGCAGAATAAAACTAGGTATGCCTATACATGGGGCTTCCCTAGTGGCTCACATGGTAAAGAGTTTGCCTGCAATGTGGGAGACCCAGGTTTGCTCCTGGGTTGGGGAGATCCCCTGGAGAAGGAAATGGTAACCCATTCTGGTACTCTTGCCTGGAGAATCCCATGTACAGAGGAGCCTGGCGGGCTACCAGTCCATGGGGTCACAAAGAGTTGGACACAACTGAGCAACTAACACTTTCACTTTATGCCTATACATGTCTTCTTTCCTCTTTGAAAATGTTATATTAAAGTATATTAGATAACATACAGTTATAGGTACTAGTTATAGCTCTAGGTAACTGTATAGTTCAGTGACTTTTTTACAAGATGAATACACTTATGGTACAACATGTGTGTGTGTGCTCAGGCATGTCCAACTCTATGGATTGTCATCCATGGAATTCTCCAGGCAAGACTACTGGAGCAGATTGCCATTCCCTCCTCCAGAGGAACTTCCTGATCCAAGGATCAAACCTGTGTCTCTTACATCTTCTGTATTGGCAGGCAGATTCTTTACCACTGAGCCACCTGGGAAACACATGCTTATGGTAACCATCACCCAAATCTAAATACAGAACACTGTCCGTCAGCCAAGAGCACTTTTTCACCTTCCTATCAGTCATTAACTCTGTCTGTTAAAAGGTCACTGGTATGCTAGCTTCTACTACCATGGTTTGGCCGTTTTACGTTTATGTAAATAAAACCACACAGAGTGCACACTTTTCTCTGGCTTATTTCACTCTAGACATGATGCCTGAGAAATCTGTCCATGTTGCTGCATATAGCAGTAATTTGCTACTTAAATTGCTGTATAGTATTCTATTGCATGGAAATGTGACCGTGTGTAATTACTATAC
>SJYC01037876.1:0-18128 GCA_006408675.1 Madoqua kirkii
TTTTGGACTAGATTTTCTTTAAAATTAATTATCTGCACTAAGTACTAAGTTGTTTCAGTCATGTCTGACTCTTTTTGACTCTGTGGACTGAGACCCACCAGGCTCCTCTGTCCACAGGGATTCTCTAGGCAAGAATACTGATGTGGATAGTCTTTCCCTTCTCCAGGGGAGATTGGGATCTTCCCAACTAAGGGATCAAACCCAACTCCTCTGCACTGCAGGCAGATTCTTTACCATCTGCACCACCAGGGAAACCCAGGAATACTGGAGTGAGTAGCCTGCCTCTTCTCCAGGGGAGCTTCCTGACACCGGAATTAAAACCTGGGCCTTCTGCATTGCAGGTGTTTCTTTACCAGCTGAGGAACCAGGCATACTTGCTAGGATTTTGCACTGGGTTTCTAGGAAGTCATGTTACTGTCTGGTTTTATCCTCACCTACCTCAATTTCCTTTCCCTACCACTTCCAATGTGATTATAGTCATACCATTATCCTGGTTCAAAATAGAAACCAGCTGGCTATTTTAGTCATTAAGGAATTCTTTTTTTTTTTTTTTTCCAGTTTGCCATTGGTATTGTGGTCATATTACAAAAAAAAGGAATTCTTATTTTGTATTTATCATAAAAATGAAATAAAAATTAATGTTGATTTTCTTAAGAAAGATATGTGATTTTTATTTGCTTTGGCTTTATTTTTTTAGTATTAGATGTATTTTTAAAATATTCATTACTTTATGAAAATCCTTCATGGTACCCCAATTTTGTTTATAATATTTTGTAACTTTTTACCAATGTTAAAAACTCCACTTACTTTTTAGATTCATTGTTTTATGTTTTCTCACAGCTCTGTTTCCAGATGTATTGAAGTATTTGCTATTCAGTTTTTTGATTCATATTCCTTTTTGCCTCTGCATATTTGTACTGTTCTAAATTGAATACCTTTTTGCTTCTTTGATGCTAACTCCTGTTCTTCCTTAATGGCCAGTGCATGTATATATTACTGAACTTTGATCATACCTCATGATAAATTTTCTGGCCTGCCCCACCCCCCTTTTAGATAGTGAGCTACTTGACAGCAGATACTGGAAACTAGCTTCATCTGCAGCTAGTAGGTGCTAGTCAATAAATGAATAAATTTATAGCCCAAGAGCATTTTTTTCATACAAAGTGGGCCTCCTTTTCCATATTTAACTCTTCAAAGACCAAAGTTTCTAAGAACAAAATCTCCATACTTGAAACTGAGGCAGGTGCTTTCCTCTATTCCTTTTCCTCCTTCCTTGCCAAGATATTCCTTCCCCACTTCCTCAAAAAAAATTCAAAGCTGTAGGTTGGGACGAATAAACATGAATGTATTTATAGATGCTCTGTTAAGAAAACAAAACAAAAAACCTCAATACCCTCCGAGACTTTTCAGCATTAATGACTTTCCTTCTCTCATTTCCTATTGTAGGCTAGAGTAGAGTGTAATTTGAAATCTATAATTTAAACAGATTTCCCATTTCACAGGAATATCTGGAATATTGTTTTAGATGAAGTTAATATCATATATTATGGCTATCAGTTTTGACATGATCTAAAAAATATTAAAAAGTTATAACTTGTCTGTGTTTAATATAGATTATAATCTTACAACACAGAATAGTAACATAGTGTCTCACAAGGGGGCTGTTAACTGTATGCATTGCTGCAGTGGAGGTCTATTAGAAGAAATGGAAGAATTTGATCATTCTTTGGAAATCAGTTCAACTGTTTTGCATGACCAAGTTTCCCTTACTTAGAAAGAAAGCCCTTATTTTCCTTCAAAACAATGCCGTTTTGTCTCCTATTTTATCTCACTAAGGGAGATAAAATAAAATTTTATTTGTGAACAAAAAAATAATTCCCCATACAACAAGTGCAGATTCATTAGTGTAAATTTAATTAATCCTTATCAATTATGAGTTTGAAATATGAAAATAAGTGGCTGTAGAATAATGAAAAGGCATCAGGTTGTTTTTCTGCCATACCTAGAAAATGCGGAAGAGGAAAGAGAAAAAATGAGAATGAGGGGGAGAATGTGAGGGGGTGGAGAGGAAAGGGGAGCGGGAAGTACCTCATGCAGTTGTAACACATCAGAAGGTAAGAAGGCAAAGATGCATTTCTGAGGTCTAATTAATGTCAGCTTCTGATGGGAATTCTGGTATGACAGCGATAGCTTCACTAAATCATTGTGATAGCATAGTGCTTGGGATATGGTTTCAAGGACTTCAAGATGCTTCATGATCTTGTATCTGAATTTTTATATAGTTTATTTTCCTTCATAATTCCAACCATTATAAGAAATGAAGCCAACTGTGGTAACAAGTGTTTTAGTCAAAAAACAAAAAACCCACAAATGTTAGTAGTAAGCTACTTGAGTGACCTATGTTGGTTGAACAAGCAAGGAGACAGTTTTCTTTCACTGATTCATTTCATGTTCTGTTGATTTGGGCACTTATATTTTTCCATTATAGTACAATATTTTTAAAAATTAGCATAAATGTTATGCAGGGGTAGAAAATGTTTCCCTTCTAGTTTCTTTGACTGATCTAATAATTAAATTGATATGACAGACTAACAGAAGAAACAAATTTAGTTTTATACATATGAGAATCTCAAAAAGACAGGAGACTTAAAGGCAGTCAGACAGTTTAGGCTGACATGCTGGCCTGAGCTAAGGGTAGAGGTAGGGGCTTGGGGCTTCAAAGGGGAGAGGGCTGATTCATAGCAGGAGGATGAAAGCAGATGTTTGGTAACCAGATATTTATGCCGCTGTTGTAGGTAAGTCTTTCAGATAAAGTTTTCTTTGGTAACAGATCTCTTCCTGGCCATTTTCTCTATTGTTGATGTTTGCTCGCTAAGTCGTGTTTGGCTCTTTGTGACCCCATGATCTGCAGCATGCCCGGTTTCCCTATCCTTTACTACCTCCCAGAGTTTGCTCAGATTCCTGTCCATTGAGTTGGTGATGTCATCCAACCCTCTCATCCTCTGTTGCCCCCTTCTCCTCCTGCCCTTGTTTGAGCTACCTATTATACCTTGGAAAGAAACAAACAAACAAAGAAATGTGTCATGCCCCAAGAATGGAGATACTGCAAGTCCTGATATCTGAACCTGGTGTCTTCTAGTGTTAGTTGCTCAGTTGTGTCTGACTCTTTGTGACCGCATGGACTGTACCCACCAGGCTCTTCTGTCCATGGGATTCTCCAGGCGAGAATACTGGAGTGAGTAGCCATTCCCTTCTCCAGAGGATCTTCCCAACCCAGGAACTGAAGCCAGGTCTCTTGAATTGCAGTTGGATTCTTTACCAGCTGAGCCACCTGAGACGCCCCTGTCTTCTAGAATTAAGCTAACTGATCCCTTGGGTTTTTCATTTACTTGAGCCAGTCCATTATCTCTTCTGTTAAAATATTATCCATGTATTATCTGGCCGTGTTGGGTCTTCGCTGCATCGTGGGAGAGCTTTCGTTGCAGTACGGGAACTCTCTCTCTACTTGTGGTGTGGGCTTCAGTAGTCACATGTGGGATCTTAGTTCCCAACGCGGGATGGAAACTACCAGGAAGTCCCTTATTACCTTTTCCTTTAATCACTTTTGTTTTCATACGTACATCATCCATTCCTGATGGATAGTATCTGTAATCTTGATTTTAAGTCTCATGGTCAGACCATAACTTTACCGTTCCAGTTTTCTGCCACAGTACTTCACTTCTTCAACTTGTCTGAAATTGCTGTTTCCTTGTCTCTTTGATGCCTAAGTAGATACTTGCACATAGTAGGTCTTGATAGCTATCTTAGGAGAAGGAGTGAATTGAAGAAGTTAGTGATATGACTCTTCTGTTTAGCTCTCTCTTCTCTTTAGATTTATTTAATTTCATTTATATATGATATAACCATTTTCCTGGCAGTACCCTCTACTTCATTATCTACCATTTTCATCTCATGTCCTTGGTAAAACATTAATGTTTCATCCGTCTAACTGTCCTATCATTATGATTCCACGTAGGACCATGCTGCCTGCTTTTGTAGGAAATGAACTCTATCACAAAGGAACTCTCTTAATTCTCACCTACACACCTAAAATTTAACTTCACACAATACTTTCTTTTTCCCTTCTGATACAATGAAAAGGCCCATGTGGGCTCTGGGTTCCTTGTCTTCCCAGCTGGTTTGAGGTCTTTTATTTATCAGTTATTATTTGTAATACTATATCTTTAACCTCAACCTTCCTATTTTTAGTTTTTGATACAGATTTGTTTTCTTATTGTTTCTCCTTCAAACTTATATTCCGTTCTAGTTATTTGCCCTCGCTCCCTCCTAATATACAGACTTCTTGGAACAGTTGGCAACATATCTTACCTGACTTTTTTTCACCTGCCATTTTATTCAGTTCAGTGAATTCTAGTTTATTTCTATGTTCTTACCTGGTAATCCCTTTGACAAAAAAACCTGATAACTTTTCTCCACCATTTAATAGATCTTACAGATGAAATACTGGACAGTTTTCATTTTACTTTTTTATTCTCAGTTTGATATTATAGGCCTTAGTTGATCTTCCTCTGTTAAACTGCACAAGGTTTCTGCACTTTAAATTCAGTTTCTTGATCTTGATAATAAGTTTCCTGTTATACTTACACAAATAATTACATATTTACTCGATTTGACTAATGTCATTCTCTTCTACCAGCTTGTGTGCGCTATTTGGTTCATCCTTTTAGCTACAGCGTCTCATGTTTTTCTTGCTGTATAGAATTGATTAAAATAGATATTTTTAAAATGAGAGTAGAGTGATTATCTAACTCAATATGGTAGACAGAATAGTGGCCTCCATAGATATTGGTGTCCTCATCCTTAGAACTTGTGAGCATGGCATTTTTCATGGCAAAAGGAATTTTGCAGGTGCAATTAAATTAGGGATGTTCAGATGGGGAAATTAATTCTGGATGATCTGGGTGGGTAAAATGTAACAAAAAATAGCCCTTCTAAGGGAAAGAGCAAAGCAGGAGAATCTGAAAACAGGACAAAGATGGTGGAGTCATATAGCTACAAGCCAGGTATGCAGGCAGCCTCTAGAAGTTAGAAAGTACAAGGAATGATTTTTCCTTTACAGCCTTCAGACAAAAATGCATTGTACACCTTGATTTTAGCCTTCTGAGACTCATTTCAGAGCTCTACCTCCAGAGTTGTAGGATAATAGATTTGTATTTTCACCATTAAATCTATCGTAACTTGTCATGAGGGCAGTGAGAGACTAATACATGGACCAATTGATCTGCCTAATACTGTCAGAGACTTGTGTTCTCCTAAAGATAATGACCAGATTCTTCACATGAATGACAAATAGCATCTAAAATTGGCTTTTAAAAATTGCATCAGCTTCATTTTGATCATATACTAATAACCTTAACAGAAGTTTACAATTCTAAAAAACTTCCCGTTCCCTAAATAATTACATTCTCCTTTGCTTTGCCTGTTCTGATCCTTGACCTCAAAATTCCTCCCATCAGATCATTTCCTCTAAAACTGAGTATATATGTATAGTATAACTATAGGAAATATTGCATGGTCATTTCATGTATTATTTACAATATGCATATAATTTAAAATAATTTTTATATCTGTATATCTGTTGAATATCCTTCTTATTGTTGTTCAGTCAATAAGTTGTGTCTGACTCTTTGCAACACCATGGACTACAGCATGCCAGGCTTCCCTGTCCTCCACTATCTCTCAGAATTGTTTGAACTCATGTTTATTGAGTTGGTGATGTCATCCAATCATCTCATCCTCTGTTGCCTGCTTCTCCCACTGCCCTCAATCTTTCCCAGCATCAGGGTCTTTTCCAGTGAATTGGCTTTTTGCATCAGATGGCCAAAGTATTGGAGCTTCAGCTTCAGCATCAGTCCTTCCAGTGAATATTCAGGGTTGATTTCCTTTAGGATTGACTAGTTTGATCTCCCTGCAGGCCAAGGGACTCTCAAGAATCTTCTCTAGCACCACAGTTTGAAAGCATTATTTCTTTGGTGCTCAGCCTTCTTTATGACCAGCTCTCACATCTGTATGTAACTACTGGAAAAAACATAGCTTTAACTCTACAGACCTTAGTTGGCAAAGTGATGTCTGATTTTTAGCACTCTTTCTAGGTTCATTGTAGCTTTTCTTCCAAGGAGCAAGCATCTTTTAATTTCACGGTTGCAGTCATTGTCCGTAGTGACTTTGGAGTCCAAGATAATAAAATCTGCCACTGTTCCCATTGAATATCCTAAACTGGTTAATATGAGGTTTAATCATAGTAAGTAAATGCCAGAAGTCCTTGGAGTTTATCCACTCCTACCTTATTCACATAAGACAGCTGAAACTGAGGAGTCATCAGTAATATGACCAATATATTTTATCTGATTGAGTATAGTAAAGCGAGGAAGATGATAAACCAGCTATTATAACCTCCTTCATTACTTTTGAAAGAACAGACAGAGAGGCATAAACTTTCCTGTGAAATACACATATTCCAATAATTCTGACAGCTCAAATATTATGATAGATGTTAAAAGGGATAGAAAAAAATGGGGTTTGGAGTTTTTTCAGTGGTCTTTCTTTCTTAATTCTGCCTTGACTGTATTGGAGACGGTGATGATACAGATGATGGATGATGATGGTGGAGGTCTTGATTCTGGGATGGATCCAAATTTTGTGTGACCTAAATTAAATCTGGAGCAATTTGGGGTGTTCTCTATAAAATATATCTATGTCTGTAATCACAAATGCAGGCTTACTTGTAAAATGATTACTTAGACTGAGAAAAAATATCAGAGTTATGTCTTCAGAAGCTGATAAATACCATGGTCATTGAAGTACACGTTAATATGAGGTTTAATCATAATAAGTAAATGCCAGAAGTCTTTGGAGTTTATCCACCCCTACCTTATTCACATAAGACAGCTGAAACTGAGGAGTCATCAGTAATGTGACCAATATATTTTATCTGATTGAGGATAGTAAAGTGAGGGAGATGATAAACCAGCTATTGTAACCTCCTTCATTACTTTTGAAAGAACAGACAGAGAGGCATAAACTTTCCTATGAAATACATATATTCCAGTAATTCTGACAGCTCAAATATTATGATAGATGTTAAAAGGGATAGAAAAAAATGGGGATTGGAGTTTTTTCAATGGTCTTTCTTTCTTAATTCTGCCTTGACTGTATTGGAGACGATGATACAGATGATGAATGATGCATGGTGGAGGTCTTGATTCTGGGATGGATCCAAATTTTTTGTAACCTAAATTAAATCTGGAGCAATTTGGGGTGTTCTCTATAAAATATATATGTCTGTAATCACAAATGCAGGCTTATCTGTAAAATGATTACTTAGACTGAGAAAAAATATCAGAGTTATGTCTTCAGAAGCTGATAGATACCACGGTCATTGAAGTACCCTAAAAATAATGTAATGTTATCAATTAACTGTCTAAAACACTTTTAGAATATATTTTTCTATGTTTTGAGTGCATATTCTGACCACTTATTCATATGACAATAATTTCGTATCTTTTTCTATAAAAAGAACAAAACACCAAAGTATTTTTTCTAGTATGAGTGTCTGAATTTTTATTTAAAATTGACTGTATAGAAGAGTTTCTTTCAGCCCCACAACTTTTTATTGGTGTCATGTAAAATTTTAGGATTGTCAGAGTTGAAAGAACCTCTTTATTACATCATTTGGTTATAAAAGCTAGAGTAATTTTCCAACAGCCATTTTGTGACTACATTTAAACATGCTTCTCTTCTAATACCCACATAATTCTAGTCCTGTTCTCTGCAGGGAACATTTGAAATAACTGCAATCTCTGGCCATGTACATCCATGAGAGAATCATTCACTGAGTGGTCAGTAGGAATATGCTTGAAAGTCATTATTATAAAAGCTGGAGTAATTTTCCAACAGCCATTTTGTGACTACATTTAAACATGCTTCTCTTCTAATACCCACATAATTCTAGTCCTGTTCTCTGCAGGGAACATTTGAAATAACCGCAATCTCTGGCCATGTACATCCATGAGAGAATCATTCACTGAGTGGTCAGTAGGAATATGCTTGAAAGTCATTCCTAGGGCTAGACGGTTAGCAGTTACATAATGTATGAATGACTGAAACTCACATATGTTTGTCATATTTGTTCCCAAATCAATTGCCCCTTAGCTGAATATCAAAACAATGCTTGTAGCCAGTTCAGTGGCACCCAAACTATGGGAAGAATCATGGAGCAGAAGCAAAATGAGAAGAAACAGTGGTCTTAATTGAAAGTGGGTAAAATCTAATCTGTAAAATATTTTGCACACCACACGACCATGCGAACATACGTTTTGACATCTGTAGAATCTGGGAAGAGTTTGATGTCATAGAGAGCCTAGACCGTTTCTCTCGTTAGCCCTGTTGCACATTTAACTTTGATAATATTTTCAGTAGTGTTTTAGAATTTGCATGAGTTATGGCCAAAGATAACAAAATTACTTTCTTGGGAGAAAACATTTCAGAATTCTCAAAAGTGGAAGCTAATTTTGAATTTTGAGGAAATAAGGTAGGAGTGGTGGTATGGTGATAGAGTTAAAAATTAAATAAGTCACAGATGTTGGCTTCCAAATTATTGCTGAATAACTAAACACATGATGCTTGCTTCTTCTTACACTTTGTCTATGCTCTTTGTCATCATGAGTTTGAGTACTACTTTTATATCAGTTTAGATAAAAATTTGGAAAAACACTAAATAGAATGCAGTGCTGTGATTTCCCATTAGGTAGCTCTTCCAATCTAACACCATTTAAAAATATTATTTGAATATCTGATTCTTAAAAGCTATTCTGCTCGAATGAGATTTTAATAGTGTTTGCTTTAATTGTGTATGCTTGATAACCTGATACAATACTGCTGAGTTTGCTGTAAAACAAACAAAAACCATGTATATCTCAATTACATACCTAGACCTAGAGTGCTATATTAGAAGTCAAGATACTTTACTGAGATGGAGTCCAGTCATCATTCAATAAAAAATAGGGAAATGCAAGTTTAAGTATCTTGTAATAGGAAAACTTAAAGATATCTTTAAAGCTTGGAAAACAGCTACCTCTGAGCTTATGAACTGTAGGAATTTCATAAGTGTTGATTGATTGGATCAGTGTACTGAGAGTAATTATGAGTCACTTATGCCAAAAGTAGTCTCATTTCAAACTATTTGACTTAGGAAAACAATAATTAAAAGAAATAATTTAAAAAGTAATGTGTTTTTGGTATGAGATCTTTTTCCTGACATTTTCAACTAAATAATAATTTTACAATAATCTTCTGGGAGAAGAAAATAAGAAATTGAAAATGAAAGGCTTTGAGGAATTGTTCTGATGGTATATATTCTTAAATTGAAAACCTATACCTCTGTGTCTATAGCATGGATGCCTGCAGTACCTACTGCCGTGCTTGGCTTGCATCTGACCATTATTTTGATGATTAGTGCTGTTCACTGAGTGTTGCTGACTCCCTGCTTTCTGGGCATTTCTTAGGACTGACGTGCTTCATAAGCTGAAGCAGTCAGATGTCATGCTGTTTGCTTTGGCCAATGGAAAGTGAGCAGAAGGAGAAACCTGAGAGTTGGCAAGTGGTACAGAATTGTCTGCTCTCCTTCTTTCTCCCCTCTCTCCTTTGTCTTGGCAATTGTCATAACGTGGAATTGAAGCCTTCCTCAGCCTGAGTCCCTGAAACAATGGGGAATTGTTTGTAACTGCAACCTAACCTAGCCTATTCAGACTAATGTAACTATAGAAACAGATCAAGATTCTGTTTTACTTTGTATCACATTCCTGTTAGTTCACATCGTCAATGTTGTTTGATTTAAAATGTACAGACCATTCAGGCCTTGGGGCTGAATTTGAGCAGTCTTCTCTGAATTAATAAATTACCCAATAATGTAAACCATATTACCCAAATAGTCTATATTGTATAAATATTAGTAGCTAAGATAAACTTTGTATGTCTATTTTCTCCCCTATTCCAAGCATGAATAGAAATATTTAAAATAATTATAAAAGTTATGCATGTATGTACATACAATTTTTAATCTGTAAAGGTAGGCAAAAGTTTAAATAGCATATGAAAACCTTTACTGTATTAATGATGCACCGAGTACCCTGAAAGCTTTATGATTGATTTAATAGAAATTTTTATCCACTGATTGATAAATCTTAGGGTACACATGGAGCTACTGTGATGTCATTTAAAATAAAGTATATTTAAACTATGAGCTTTGCAAGTGATTCAGTGGTTAAGAATCCACCTGCAAATGCAGTAAAGGTGGGTTCGGTCCCTGGTTGGAAGATCCCGTGCAGAAGGAAATGGCAACCCCCTCCAGATTCCTTCCCTGGGAAATCCCATGGACAGAGGACCCTGGTGGCCTGTTGGACATGACTTAGTGACTGAACAACAACAGTATTTAAGCTAATGGTTAGTACTTTTGGAGATAGAATTTTTAGGAGATGACCTTTTAAAAAATCTGTGCTTTTAATAATGCATAACAGTAAAACAAAACTGCTAGTTATGAGTGGTCATTTATTCATAAATATATTTTCTTCATGTTTATACAAATTTGTCTCTTTCATATGGATACTGAGTTCGGTCATGTTTTTGTAAGAAAGTGAAAGTCGCTCAGTTGTGTCCGACTCTGCGATCCGATGGACTGTCCATGGAATTCTCCAGGCCAGAATACTGGAGTGGGTAGCCTTTCTCTTCTCCACAGAATCTTCCCAACCCAGGGATTGAACCCAGGTCTCCCACATTGCAGGCAGATTCTTTACCAACTGAGCTAATAGGGAAGCCCTTTGAAGGAAGGTGTTATTCAAAACTTAGCTGTAATTTCAGATGATCTACAGCTGTTGCTGCTGCTGCTTCAGATGAGACCCCCTAGATGGCAGCCCACCAGGCTCCCCCATCCCCAGGATTCTCCAGGCAAGAACACTGGAGTGGGTTGCCATTGCCTTCTCCAATGCATAAAAGTGAAAAGTGAAAGTGAAGAGGCTCAGTTGTGTCTGACTCTCAGCAACCCCAAGGACTGCAGCCCACCAGGCTCCTCCATCCATGAGATTCTCCAGGTAAGAGTACTGGAGTGGGCTGCCATTGCCTTCTCTGGATCTACAGCTAATCAAGAATAATTTTCTACATTCTGATTTTCTTTATCCCAATATTTAATACTTTCAAAGAAGACAAACTTCAAAGAGCTCAATGTTATATAAAGCCTTGTAAGAGTGGGAGTGTGCAAGTTATTAAATCATTTATGATTGTCAGAATTACTCAATATTTTCTAGTAAGTTAATTGGACCAGGATAAGAAAGTATATTTTACTAAATCCATACAGATAAGCTTATCACTTCTTTCAAAAACAATTATTTCTTTGCATTTCTCAGTGCTGTCTTTCAAATATAGTGAATTGTATTCTTTTGGAACTTGAAATAATTCCTTCTCTGTTCCCCAGTGCTTCCAGATTTCTATCTGGGGCCCAGATTCTTCAAGTCATCTCTTTGGATGGACTGCAGACCTCTACTTCAGTGAATCCTAATTTGCTTTGAAAGTAGGCTCCAACGGAAATCTGTTGAAAGCTGTGAATCTTCTCTCTCCTCCCTTCCTCCCTAACCTCCCTTAAAATCCCTGCTCCCACCTGGGCTCCCAGTCAGCTGTCTTACTTTGTGGTGGGCTCAGGGTATAGCTTCAGTCCCACTGTTGGTAGTGAGGTTGGCCCACAGGCCAAACCCAGCTTTCACATTTGATTCTAACGCATAGGTTTCTATCCTGGTTTCAGGATTTGATTTGTATACTTGCTTCCCTCCTGACCCCTCTGGAAAGGTGTATCTCCCTTAATTTCTGAAAACCAAGAAAAAAATTAAAGCTTGATTTATGTCTAACTCAGTTGTTTTGTAGCAGTAAGACTCTTTATGAGCTTCCTGGTGGCTCATCGGCAAAGAATCTGTCCGCAATGCAGGAGATGTGAGTTCAGTCCCTGGGTTGTTGATCTTCAGTTGCTTAGTCATGTCCGACTCTTTGTGACTCCATGGACTGCGTTTTTGCCAGACTTCCCTGTTCTTCACTCTCTCGCTGAGTTTGCTCAAATTCATATCCATTGAGTCAATGATGCTATTCAACCATCTCATCCTCTCTTGCCCACTTCTCCTGTCCCCAATCATTTCCCGGCATTGGGTCTTTTCCAGTGAGTTGGCTTTTCTTAACAAGTGGCCAAAGTATTGGAGTTTCAGCTTTGGCATCTGTCTTTCCAATGAGTATTCAGGACTGATTTCCTTTAGGATGGACTGATTGGATCTGCTTGCAATTCAAGGGATTCTCAAGAGTCTTGTCCAGCATCACAGTTTGAAAGCATCAGTTCTTCAGTGCTTAGCCTTCTTTATGGTCCAGCTCTCACATCTATACATGACTACTGGAATAACCATAGCTTTGACTTGATAAACCTTTGCTGGGAAAGTGATATCTTAGCTTTTTAGTAGGCTGTCTAGGTTTGCCATAGCTTTTCTTCTAAGGAGCAAGCATCTTTTAATTTCATGGCTGCAGTCACCATCCACAGTGACTTTGGAGCCAAGAAAATGAATCTCTCAAGCTTTCACTTTTTCCCCGTCTATTGCCATGAAGTGATGGAACTGGATTCAATAATAGTTTTTTGAGTGTTGAGTTTTAAGTCAGCTTTTCCACTCTTCTCTTTCCCTTCATCACGAGGCTCTTTAAATTCCTCTTCACTTTCTGCTATTAGGTTGGTGCCATCTGCACGTCTGAGGTTATTGATATTTCTCCCAGCAATCTGATTCCAGCGTGTGCTTCATCCAGCTCAGCATTTCTCATGATGGACTCTACAGAAAAGTTAAGTAAGCAGGGAGACAATATACAACCTTGGCATACCCCTTTCCCAATTTTGAACCAGTCCATTGTTCCATGTCTGGTTCTGTTCCTTCTTGACCTGCATACAGATTTCTCAGAAGGCAGGTAAGGTGGTCTGGTATTCCCATCCCTTTAATAATTTTCCACAGTTCGTTGTGACCCACACAGTCAAAGGCTTCAGCATAGTCAATGAAGCAGAGGGAGATGTTTTTCTGGAAATCTCTTGCTTTTTCTATGATCCAGCAGATGTTGGCAATTTGATCTCTTGTTCCTCAGCCTTTACTAAATCCAGGCTGTACATCTGGAATTTCTTGATTCATGTACTGTTGAAGCCTAGCTTGAAGGATTTTGAGCATTACTTTGCTAGGATGTGAAATGAGTGCAATTTTGCAGTAATTTTAACGTTCTTTGACATTGCCCTTCTCTGGGATTAGAATGAAAATTGACGCTTTCTAGTCCTGTGAGCACTGCAGAGTTTCCCAAACTTGTTGGCATACTGAGTGAAGCACTTTAACAGCATCATCCTTTAGGATCTGAAATAGCTCAGCTGAAATTCTATCACTTCCACTAGCTTTGATGGTACTAATGCTTCCTAAGGCCCACTTGACTTCACACTCCAGGATGTCTGGCTCTAGGTGAGTGACCACACCTTCATGGTTATCCAGGTCAGTTCTTCTATGTATTCTTGCTACCTCTTCTTAATATCTTCTGCTTCTTTTAGGTCCATACTGTTTCTGTCTTTTATTGTGCCCATCTTTGCATGAGATTATTCCTGGGTGGGAAATACTTTTCAGAATATATTAACTAACATACTGTCCAAAGCTGAACCACTGATGTAATTTTGGACATTGGTTGACCCTTTATGAAATGTATTGTAATTGAAACAATTATTTGACTCCTAAGAATATTGAAATATTTAATTATATAAAATTGATTTTTATTATTGTCAGTATTGCTATAATTGTACGTGTATATATATATATACTGTGTACAGCTAATTCTACTATTTCTTTATACAGCTGACTTTCCTACCTGATTTCATCCATTTGGTACCAGTGTATCTTGAAGACCTAGTACAGTGCATATTGCAGTGTGTATAGAAAAATGTTTACGATGAATGTGTTCATTATTAGCTGGTATTATGGTTGCATTATAAGTTATGAGATTTGACCAGTTGGGTTTAGTTTGCTGTTAACATTGTTTCATTGGGTTGCTTAATTCAGTCCAGGCTACACAAATAGTTACTGATTAAATTTTATGTGTTAGCCTCTTGGGCAGGAAAAAAAGTCCTTTTTGCAAGACTGACCTTGACTGACATTTGGGAACTTAACTATAAAATAGTTCCTTACAGTGATATGAAACTTTAGCTAAATGAGAAAAGGGGCTCACTTTGCCTAGACTGTATAAACAATGTGATTTATGCAGAGTATTTGTTTTTCTTTTGTGAGTCCGGGATTTTGCTATTAGTTAGGCAGAGAGTACATTATGTGATGAACCCCCTCTATGGACCATTCAGCTCTGAAGTTCTCATGAGCTGCCCTGGTAGACAGTATTTTGCATGTGTTACCACAGTTTCATGCTGGAGGGGGAAAAAAGTATGTCCTGTGACTCCAAAGGGAGGGTACTCTTTTTTTTTTTTGCCACCCTGCACACTGTGTTGGAGAAGGCAATGGCACCCCACTCCAGTACTCTTGCCTGGAAAATCCCATGGATGGAGAAGCCTAGTGGGCTGCAGTCCATGGGGTCGCAAAGAGTCAGACACGGCTGAGCGACTTCCCTTTCACTTTTCACTTTCATGCACTGGAGAAGGAAATGACAACCCACTCCAGTGTTCTTGCCTGGAGAATCCCAGGGACGGGGAAGCCTGGGGGGCTGCCATCTATGCGGTCACACAGAGTCGGACATGACTGAAGCGACTTAGCAGCAGCAGCAGCAGCAGCAGCAGCAGCACACTGTGGGGCATGTGGGATCTTAGTTCTCCATCCAGGGATCAAGCTCATGCCCCCTGCACTGGAAGCGAGGAGTCTTGACCGCCGCACTGCCAGGACAGCATAAGCGACTCAACAGCTTAACTTGGTTTCCTCTGGTCTTTGCTCCATACACCTTTCCCTTTGCTGTTCTGCTTTGTATGTTTTCTCTGTGATAAATCATAGCCATGACTCAACTGTATGCTGGGTCCTGTGAGTCCTCTAGTGAACTACTGACCATGGGGGTGTCCTTGGGGATCCCTGATACAGAACTTGTGCATCAGTTCTAGGGAACAAAGAGAGAAGGGACACTTGTTCTTCAGGAACTTAGTGGGGTGGAAGGAGGCAAGTTTGTATGGGTGTATGACATTCAGACAGATAATATAATTTTGTTAATAAGTATAGATATAAATATTGTTATGATAGCACTGAAAAAGGACGTTGTTTTAAAGGTTCAGGATAGGTTTTTTTGAGTCAGATTTTGAAAAATGAGTAGTATTTTATCAAATGAAGAAAGAAAGAAAATACATTCTGAACAGAGGGACTAGAATATGTAAATAGCAATGATAGTAAAAACAGTAAACACACAGTGCTTACCAAAAACTGTTTTAAACCCTTTATATATGTTATTTAATCTTAATAGTAATCATGTGAAGTAGGTGATAACTGCTTTATAGAGGAGGAAACTTTAGCACAGAGGTATTAAGCACATTGTACAGATTCATAGCTGGTGTACAGTACCCTAGAATTTAATCTCAAGCAGTCTGCCTCTTACTCCATGCTATTGTTCTAAGGAAGAAAAGCAAGAGGCTATATTTAATACATTTTTTTCAGCTCCAAGCTTTAGACATAGAAAAGGCTTTCTGAATTATAACACATATTTGAATTGAGAGTTTCACAGCATAAACTTCTAATTTCAATAGAGAAGTACAATTGGAATCATAAAATAATAGAAAATAATATAGAACAGCCTGTTTAAATATGGAATGCAATCTGAAAGAGGCAATGTAGATATTTAGCATTACTTCCTTTGAGCATGTGTGGCCCAGTGGTATCCTCATGTTGTCTAGATCAGTGATAAAAGCCTGTTTGTGTCTCAATAATCGCTTTAGTAAATAACATCTATCCTCCCTTTGGATAATCTTTAGTACATTCTTTATTGTTATAGCTGACTTAATATTTTCAATGGTGAGTGACTTATTTTTTTATCTTTGGTGTCTGTGTGTGCATACATATATATGCCTTCAGACTTGTTAAATAAAAAGTGGTGAATATATCATTTTATCCAATTTTTTTCCCAGTTGATGAATAATTTCTTTAAGTGTTATTAAAAAAGTGAAGAGAATTAATATGCTACTTTTGGTTTAAGCAGTGTCTTTTTTATATTAGAGATTGGTTTATTACACTTCCTTATTAGTTTTAGTTTTAATTGGAGGATAGTTGCTTTACAATTTTGTGTCGGTTTCTAGAATATAGCAACATGTAGACAATATGTCTCCTAAGTAGGTGACAGCTCTCAGGAATCTCTCCATGTAGATGAGAAATATTTTAAAGCAGTAAACAAAAATGGAGAACAGAGAATAAGGGAAAAAGCAATCTGACTGACACTTAAGTTTGGGGGAAAATTGTTCTTAATTAAAAGAATAGAAGTTTTTCATAAAATCATTCTCTGAAGTGCTACCTTTTAACTTATTCTCTCTCAAAACCATAACAAGGCTTAAAGATACATATCAAAAAGATAGGCATATTGCATGCCAAAAACCTAAATATCTCTAGATACATTTCGTATTTCAGCATTCTTTGCTTAATTTGACTGCAGTATAATCCTGACTTCTTGTTTAAAATTGCATTTCATTTTATCTATTATTGAATTATATTTAATCTACATATATTTCTTGTGTACAGCATAGTTATCCTGCACTTATATATGTTAAGATCACCATGATAAGTTGTTACACTCTGTCACTGTTTAAGCTTCTTACCATATTATTTACTGTATTTTCTATGATGCATATTGCATCTCCATGACTTATTTGATTACTGACAGTTTGTGTCTCTTAATCCTCTTCACCTCTCTGGCAACCGGCAGTTTGTTCTCTGTCTCCATGAGTCTGTTTTTCTTTATTCTCTTTTGTTTTGTTGGTTCATTGTTTTGATTTTAGATTCCAAATATAAGTAAAATCACAGAGAAATTGCCTTGGACTTATTTCACTAGGCATAATAACCTCTAGACTCATTTATGTTATGGCAAATGAAATATTTCATTCTTATGGCTGAGTAACATTTCACTGTATAATATATACCACTTCTTCATTCATTTATCATTGGACACTTCAGTTGCCTCCATTATCACTGGATGCTTATAGTCTCTGCTATAAATAAAAATGCTGACAAAGGAGTGCATATATATTTTTAACTTAGTGTTTTCATTTCTTTGGATATGTAGCCACAAATGGAAGTTCTGGATCATATTGTAGTTCTATTTTTAATTTTTTGAGGTGCTCCCATACTGTTTCCATAGTAACTGCACCAATTTGCACTCCCAGCAACAAGGAGTTTTTTCCTCCACATACTGACACTTGCTACTTTTGTCTTTTTAAAATGGCCTTTTTGACATCATGCTTTAAATTTGCATTTCCTTTTTTTTCAATGACTTTAGTGTTTTTGACTGTGCTGGGTCTTCTCTGGTGCACAGGCTTTCCTGTAGTTGTGGCGAGTGCTGCACAGACTTCTCCTTCCAGTGGCTTTTCTTGCTGTGGAGCATGGGCTGCAGGGCACGCGGGCTTCCATAGCTGTGGCACATGGACTCACTTGGGGCTTCTGGGCTGCAGGGCAGAAGCTCATAGTTGTGGCATGCAGGCCTAGTTGCTGTGCAGCGTGGGGCATCTTCCCAGATCAGGGATTGAACCCATGTATCCTGCATTGGCAGGTGGACTCTCTATCACTGATCCACTGGGGAAAGCCGTGCATTTCCTGTAAACATTTTTTTAAATCATTTGTGGCTGCATGGGCCTTCCTTGCTGCCTTTTTCCTCTAGTTACAGTAAGTGGGGGCTGCTCTTTGTTGCAGTGCGAGGGCTGCTCTTTACAATGGTTTCTCTTGTTGCAGAGCACAGGCTCTAGGCCAAGTGACCTTCAGTAATGGCAGCAAACGGGCTTAGCAGTTGCAGCACGTGGGCTTAGCTGTTCCACAGCATGTGGAATCTTCCCGGACCAGGAATTGAACCCATGT
>SJYC01037884.1:0-22409 GCA_006408675.1 Madoqua kirkii
AAGAGGAAAAGGCTGTATATTGTCACCCTGCTTATTTAACTTTTATGTAGAGTACATCCTGAGAAGCGCTGGACTGGGAGAAACACAAGCTGGAATCAGGATTGCTGGGAGAAATATCAATAACCTCAGATAGGCAGATGACACCACCCTTATGGCAGAAAGTGAAGAGGTGCTAAAAAGCCTCTTGATGAAAGTGAAAGAGGAGAGTGAAAAAGTTGGCTTAAAGCTCAACATTCAGAAAACGAAGATCATGGCATCCGATCCCATCACTTCATGGGAAATAGATGGGGAAACAGTGGAAACAGTGTCAGACTTTATTTTTCTGGGCTCCAAAATTACTGCAGATGGTGACTGCAGCCATGAAATTAGAAGACACTTACAAGAAAAGTTATAACCAACCTAGATAGTATACTCAAAAGCAGAGACATTACTTTGGCAACAAAGGTCCATCTGGTCAAGGCTATGGTTTTTCCAGTAGTCATGTATGGATGTGAGAGTTGGACTGTGAAGAAGGCTGGGAGCCAAAGAATTGATGCTTTTGAACTGTGGTGTTGGAGAAGACTCCTAAGAGTCCCTTGGACTGCAAAGAGATCCAACTAGTCCATTCTGAAGGAGATCAGCCCTGGGATTTCTTTGGAAAGAATGATGCTAAAGCTGAAACTCCAGTACTTTGGCCACCTCATGCGAAGAGTTAACCTATTGGGAAAGACTCTGATGCTGGGAAGGATTGAGGGCAGGAGGAGAAGGGGACAACAGAGGATGAAATGACTGGATGGCATCACTGACTTGATGGACGTGAGACTGAGTGAACTCCGGGAGTTGGTGATGGACAGGGAGTCCTGGCGTGCTTCGATTCATGGGGTTGCAAAGAGTTGGACGTGACTGAGCGACTGAACTGAACTGAAGCTCAGGTTCTTGATGTCTCATTGGAAAGAATTAAGAGGTAGATTTGTTCTGGTTCAGAGAGAAGCACATTCTCCAGGGTGTGGCCATCTCAGAGTACAAGTGCAGTGGCCATGGAATGTGGTGTGGTTAGTTTCAGCAAGCCGGGTTATTTCCTATGCTAATGAGTGGGAAGATCGTTCCAACAATTGGGAAACCACTCACTCCTTGGTCATTTGACACTGCCTTGGAACTGTCCTGCCACCTCAGGGTGTGTCATTTAGCTTGCAGACTGAGGATGAGGGTTTAGTTGAATTTGACTTGTCACCTTGGACCCATTTGATTTTAATCTGTTTAATTTGTGCCCTTGACTATGTCATTCTTTCAAAAGTTGTGCCCTGCCCCCTTCTCTCCTGTTTCATGCTCTTCTCCTGAGCCCCTTCCAGGCCCACAGTGTTGCCTCTACAATCTTCTGGAGAGGCAACCAGAAAATAGTGGGCCTTTGGGAGGGAAATACTGTATAATATCCAATCCCTCTAGATATTCAGGTTTTCATCTTCCATGTTTCCTATAACATGTGCAACAACAGCATCTCTCAGTGGACCCACTGGGGTAGGTGCCAGGCACACAGTGCCTACTAGAGGTCCATCTGTTGGTGGCATCCCTTCAAGGGCAATTGGGCTTCCAGGAATAATGTCTGCCACTTTGGAAGTTAGCCCTGCAGGCCATTTGGGCCCCAAACCTTGTCACCCTTCTCCTAAAGTTACGAACATAACCCCAGATCAAATCTACGCTCCACTTTTATGAAATATCTGGTCTGTTGCCTCTAATCAGTTTGTTCTTAGTTCACTTCACTCAGTCATGTTCTGCTCTTTGTGACCCCATGGACAATAGCATGCCAGGCTTTCCTGTCCATCATCAACTCCTGGAGTTTACTCAAACTCATCTCTATTGACTCGCTGACACCATCCAACCATCTTCTCCTCTGTCTTTCCCTTCTCCCTCAACCTTCAATCTTTCCCAGAATCAGGAACTTTTCCAATGAATCTGTTCTTCCCATCAGGTGGCCAAAGTATTGGAGTTTCAGCTTTAGCATCAGTACATGCAATGAATATTCAGGGCTGATTTCCTTTAGGGTTGACTAGTTTGATCTCAGTCCAAGGGACTCTTAAGAGTCTTTTCCAACACCACAGTTCAAAAGCATCTTTCTTCAATGCTCAGCTTTCTTTATAGTCCTACTATCACATCTGTACATGACTGCTGGAAAAACAGCAGCTTTGACTAGATGGACCTTTGTTGGCAAAGTAATGTCTCCGCTTTTTAATATGCCATCTAGGTTGGTCATAACTTTTCTTCCAAGGAGCAAAAGTCTTTTAATTTCATGGCTGCAGTTACAATCTGCAGTGATTTTGAAGCCCCCCAAAATAAAGTCTCTCAGTGTTTCCATTGTTTCCCCATCTATTTGCCATGAAGTGATGGGACTGGATGCCATGATCTTAGTTTTCAGAATGTTGAGTTTTAAGCCAAGATTTTCACTCTCCTCTTTTACTTTCATCAGGAGATTCTTTAGTTCTTCTTCGCTATCTGCCGTAAGAGAAGTGTCATCTGCATATCTGAGGTTATATATATTTCTCCCAGCAATCTTGATTCAAGCTTGTGCTTCATCCAAGCTGATATTTTACATGATGTACTCTGCATGTAAGTTAAATAAGCGGGGTGACAATAAATAACCTTGACATATTCCTTTCCCGATTTGGAACCAGTCTATTTCTCCATGTCTGGTTCTAACTCTTGCTTCTTGACTTGCATATAGATTTCTCAGGAGGCAGGTCAGATGCTCTGGTATTCCCATCTCTTTATGGTTTTTCCACAATTTGTTGTGATCCACATAGTCAAAGGCTTTGGCATAGTCAATAAAGCAGAAGTAGATGTTTTTCTGGAACTCTCTTGCTTTTTCAATGATCCAAGGATGTTGGCAATTTGATCTCTGGTTCCTCTGCCTTGTCTGCATCCAGCTTGAACATCTGGAAGTTTACTCTTTATGTACCATTGAAACCTGGCTTGGAGGATTTTGAGCATTACTTTGCTAACATGTGAGACGAGTGCAATTGTGGAGTAGTTTGAGCATTCTTTGGCATTGCCTTTCTTTGGGATTGGAATGAAAACTGACCTTTTCCAGTCCTGTGGCCACTGCTGAGTTTTCCAAATTTGCTGGCATATTGAGTACAGCACTTTCACAGCATCATCTTTTAGGATTTAAAACAGCTCCACTGGAATTCCATCACCTCCACTAGCTTTGTTCATAGTGATGCTTCCTAAGACCCACTTGACTTCACATTCCAGGTTGTCTAGCTCTAGGTGAGTGATCATACCATTGTGATTGTCTCAGTCATGAAAATCTTTTTTGTACAGTTCTGTGTATTCTTGCCACCTCTTCTTAATATCTTTTACTTCTGTTAGGTCCCTACCATTTCTGTCCTTATTTTGCCCATATTTGCATGAAATGGCTCAGAAGATCTTTTTGGTACTTACTAACTCCTACAACCAATATTGTCCCCTTGTAAGCAACATTGTTCCACCCCTCTTTTTATTAAAATACTCTTAATGTCCCTAATAGGACCAGATAACCCATTTTCTTTTTCATTACTTCTGTTACTATCTGAAGTTGTTCTATGGCAATGAAATGTTTACCATTGGAAACACTAAACTGCTCTTATGGAGGACTAGGGGAAGAAATCAGTGACCTACATTCTCTCTGAGCAAGAAGAAGATAAGACTTATGGCTTTTCACCAGGTTCCCCATCTCAGGGCACAAGCTTGGATTGGTTTACATCATGATATCTAGTCCCATCCATGGTAGGCAACCCAGCAATGAGTTGATTATAACCCCTTAATCCTACCCAGCACTGGTTATGCTTCAGACCTTAGAGACACTCTATTCCAGTCTGGGGGTCCCAGGAGGTCGACCTGCCTTGACCTACCTAGGGATCTGGTCCATGGAAGGTTGTCACGCCTCAACCTGCCCAGGGATCTGCCAGTCCTGGGGTTCCAGGAGGTCAACATATCTCGACATGCCCAGAGACCCAGTTCTCAGGAGGCTGACCTGCTTTGACCTGTCCAGGGATTCGATCTACAAGAGGCTGTCATGCCTTAACCTGCCTGGGGATCTGCACCCTGACCCAGGTGAAGCCTGGCTCTCAGATTGCAGCAATATTGGGTAGGTTAAGCTTCAGAAAGACTCACCTCCAAGGAAGTCCACCCAAAAAAATGGAAGGAGGCGTATTGGTTTTTTTTTTTCTTTTCCTCCCTTTCATCACTGTCTTTTAGATGGGAAATAACCAATCCATTTCCTGACAGATGCCCTTGAGATGCATCCTTGATAACTGGAGGCTGTTTGATCCTCTAACTCTAAGGAGAAGTCGCTTAAAATTCTTTTGTGTCACTGAATGGCCATAGTAGGATGGGAGTTTCAAGTACAATATCACCTATACTTATTCTTCAAAACACAAGTGAAATGGACAGAGATCCCCTATGTCCAGATTTTCTTCCACCTAAGAGATATGAAGGAACTCTGTTCTAAGTATGGGACTGGAGTATGCCCTAAAAGTAAGCCTACTATATAAATGGTATTAGGCACAGACAACCAAGAGAAGGAAGCCTCCTGAGAAGGCTCACTACCCATGGCTCCAAGTCACCTGGTGCTCCTTCCTTGTACCCAAGTGTACCCCCATATCTGGAGCACCCCCTCCACAAATGCCAACTCAAGTATGCCCCTTAGTTAGAACTAGAGGAGAAATCAGACCAACTTGGATCCATCCTTCTCCCTCTTAGAACTAAGATCAAACAAGACCTAGGAATCTATACAGGTGACCCAGGCAAATATACAGATGCATTCCAACACATTGCCTTGGCCTTTGACTTGATGTGGAAGGACATCATGATCATATTTAGTCAAACTTAATCTGACCCTGAGTATGCTAGGATCTTAAAGGAAGCTCGAAGGTATGCTACAGGGCTTCAAATGTCACATGATAAATACCTAGTGATGGAAACTGTGGTCCCCTCCTCAGATCCTAATTGGAATTATAATGGCCCTGAGCACATCTGGGAAAGGGAACATTTTCTGATCTATGTAAAGGAAGGACTAAAAGCAGCCCAGCAAAAACTAATCAGCTGTGCCCAAGTCTCAGCAATAACTCAGCAGCCCAATGAGAACCCCATTGCCTTTCTGGAAAGGCTACAAGAGGCCTCCAAAAGTTTACGAATGTGGACTTAGACTCTTATGAGGGGACAGGTGTTTTTAAAGGAGAAATTCCTGTCCCAGTGTGCATCAGATATCAAGATAAAGTTACAACAGCTATAGCAACAGGGCTTTGCTGCCTTTTTAGGTGGTCCAGACAGCCACCAATACCTTTTATAACAGAGAACAGAAGAGGGAGGCCAAGGCCCAGGAAAGAGTCGAAATAGACAAGATATGCCCAGATGCTGGGTGCCCTCCAGGGAAGCCCTATGGCAAACCATGAGTCCTTGAAAGACAAAGCACAGGGCAGATGCCTAATCTGTAGACAGGTGGGACACTGGGCCAAAGAATGTCCAAATCATGACAAGACTCCTGAAATTGCTTGCTACAAATGCCATCAATTTGGACATTGGGTGGCACTCTGCCTAGGGACCCAAGAACCTCAGGGTCAAGCACCAAGCTTTCCCTCACGATTGTTCAACAAGTGTTCGTCTCTTGTCTCACTTGCCAATTAAATAGCCAGATGACACCACCCTTATGGCAGAAAGAGAAGAGGAACTTAAAAGCCTCTTGATGAAAGTGAAAGTAGAGAGTGAACAAGTTGGCTTAAAGCTCAACATTCAGACAACTAAGATCATGGCATCTGGTCCCATCACTTCATGGCAAATAGATGGGGAAACAGTGGAAAGTGTCAGACTTCATTTTGGGGGCTCCAAAATCACTGCAGATGGTGACTGCAGCCATGAAATTAAAAGACACTTACTCCTTGCAAGGAAAGTTATGACCAACCTAGATAGCATATTCAAAAGCAGAGACATTACTTTGGCAACAAAGGTCCATCTAGTCAAGGCTATAGTTTTTCCTGTGGTCATGTATGGATGTGAGAATTGGACTGTGAAGAAAGCTGAGCACCAAAGAATTGATGCTTTTGAACTGTGGTGTTGGAGAATCTTGATCGTCCCTTGGACTGCAAGGAGATCCAACCAGTCCATTCTAATGGAGTTCTGGGTGTTCTTTGGAAGGACTGATGCTAAAGCTGAAACTCCAATACTTTGGCCACCTCATGTGAAGAGTTGACTCTTTGGAAAAGACTCTGATGCTGAGAGGGATTGGGGGCAGGAGGAGAAGGGGATGACAGGATGAGATGGCTGGATGGCATCGCCAACTTGATGGATGTTAGTTCAAGTGAACTCCGGGAGTTGGTGATGGACAGGGAGGTCTGGCGTGCTGCAATTCATGGGGTTGCAAAGAGTTGGACATGACTGAGCAACTGAACTGAACTGAACTGAACTGAAGGAGCTTGAAGATCCCAGGTGGCCCAGTCCACCCAACGTGGTGGGAACTACCCAGTAGAGGACTGGGAGATGGATTTTACCTGGATGCCAGTTTCTCAAGGGTATAAATATGTATTAGTCATGATAGTTACATTCACAGGGTGGATTGAAGGCTTTCCCACCTGGACTGAGAAGGCTGAGGAGGTAGTAAAAAAAACTGCTCCATGAAATCATTCCAAGATTTGTTCTGCCCAGGTCATTACAAAGTGACAGTGGGACATCCTTTATTTCTAAGGTCACGAAGGAAAGTTATGACCAACCTAGATAGCATATTCAAAAGCAGAGACATTACTTTGGCAACAAAGGTCCATCTAGTCAAGGCTATAGTTTTTCCTGTGGTCATGTATGGATGTGAGAATTGGACTGTGAAGAAAGCTGAGCACCAAAGAATTGATGCTTTTGAACTGTGGTGTTGGAGAATCTTGATCGTCCCTTGGACTGCAAGGAGATCCAACCAGTCCATTCTAATGGAGTTCTGGGTGTTCTTTGGAAGGACTGATGCTAAAGCTGAAACTCCAATACTTTGGCCACCTCATGTGAAGAGTTGACTCTTTGGAAAAGACTCTGATGCTGAGAGGGATTGGGGGCAGGAGGAGAAGGGGATGACAGGATGAGATGGCTGGATGGCATCGCCAACTTGATGGATGTTAGTTCAAGTGAACTCCGGGAGTTGGTGATGGACAGGGAGGTCTGGTGTGCTGCAATTCATGGGGTTGCAAAGAGTTGGACATGACTGAGCAACTGAACTGAACTGAACTGAACTGAAGGAGCTTGAAGATCCCAGGTGGCCCAGTCCACCCAACGTGGTGGGAACTACCCAGTAGAGGACTGGGAGATGGATTTACCTGGATGCCAGTTTCTCAAGGGTATAAATATGTATTAGTCATGATAGTTACATTCACAGGGTGGATTGAAGGCTTTCCCACCTGGACTGAGAAGGCTGAGGAGGTAGTAAAAAAAACTGCTCCATGAAATCATTCCAAGATTTGTTCTGCCCAGGTCATTACAAAGTGACAGTGGGACATCCTTTATTTCTAAGGTCACGAAAGGGGTCTCTAAAGCATTGGTCTTAACTTATTATCTCCATTGTGCCTGGAGGCCTGTCTTCAGGAAAAGTAGAAAAGCCAACCAATTCTTAAAATCAGTGATAGAAAAGATAACCCAGGGGACCTTCCTGAGATGGAAGGAGGCTTTACCAATAGGTCTCCTCTGCACCTGTATTGCCCTTAAGGAACAGGTTGGTGTTAGTCCTTATTAGATGCTATATGGGAGACCTTTTGTTTATGTCAATGAATTCTTCCTAAATCTAGAGGCTCGGACTGTCCAGTCTTATACCATGGCCACTGAGCAATTCCAGCAAGATTCCACACTTGTGGGGTGTCAGCCAGGACCCAAAAGTTTCTGAAGAGCCACCACTGTATGCCCCAGGGACTCAAGTTCTAATTAAAGTCTGGAAAGATGGGCCAACTAAAGCTCAACTCTAGCCCACATGGAAGGACCCCTACCCTGTAATACTTTCTACCCCCACAGCAGTAAAGGTAATAGGACATGACTCCTGGATTCACTACTCACCAGTCAAGCCATGGAAGAAGAGGACACTCAAAACACCTGTGAGCCCCTGGAAGAACTCAGATACCTAGGACTACAAATAAGTGCCATTCTAGTGAACACTCCCAAAATTAAGTTTCTGGGGATAAGATTTCTCAGAATAGCTCTAAAGATCCAACACAGCTTGGCAGGGGTTGTACTTCAAAATAGACAGAAGGCAGAGATCCTGATCCCTGAACATGGAGGGACCTGAGGCATTTGAATGAGACATGTTGTTTCTGGGTAAATACCTCCAGCTAAGTTAAAGAAAGTCTCACAGTCCTCAAGAAAAACATTCAGATCCTTTGGGATCTCAGAGAACAATCTGGAGAGTCCTCAGGGTGGCTACAGTCTCTCTTGGGGGGAATCCTTCTCCTGGTAGGGGAATTTGGAGTTGGCTAATGCCCCTATTAATCCCAGTTATCACCATATTGATGCTGCTTATACATGTATTGCTGCTGCTGCTGCTGCTAAGTCACTTCAGTCGTGTCTGACTCTCTGCGACCCCATAGACGACAGCCCACTAGGCTCCCCTGTCCTCTTATCCATGTATTATCTGTGTATTATCAATTGTCTAACCGGTTTGTTCTCTGTGCATGTCGACAAGCTACAACATGCAGTGCCAGTTCAACAAGGATTTATAAAACTACCGCCAACCATGGAAAATATTACTCACCCTTAGTTTGATACCACTATAGGGACCCTGAGCCTTGAGACTAGCAAGATGGGGAAGCCCAATGCCCCACACCATCCCAGTTCAGCCAGAAAGTAGCCAAAGAGAACTCGACGCCCATATTCCCAAAGAATTGGACCTCCCATCTCTTTAGGGGGGAATGTTAGGTAGGTAGAATAGGAAAAAGGAGTCCAAAATAGTGGTGGCCAAAAGACAAAGAAGGGAAAAGCTCACGAAAATAGAAAAAGGAATGTCCGAGGATCAGAGTGAGAATCTTGGGAGAAACAAACAGCCCTCCTGGCTAGCCCAGTTTACATAGGTCAGGCTCAGGGGGAGGAGGGAAGACATATAAAAAGAGGATCCGAAATTGAGCTGCTGGCTTCTCTTCACTTTTGGTGAGTCAGCCCACCCTCATGCCTCAAGGATGTATTTTCCTTTGCTTGCCAAATAAAACTGAGCTGTTACACTGGTCTGTCCGTTGCTTCAAATTTTTGCTGTGGCAAGACAGAACTGAAAAAATTACACACTCTCCCAACACTTCCATCACAGAGTTTTCATTGATGACAAATTTTAATGTATGAAAAAATATTTGGAAGCTGGAAGATACTATATTAGTGTAAAGATTATTACCATTTGAACTGTTGAAAACCTCATTCTTTATTCAGCTGTTTTCTTTTTGGCCTTGTGACAGTGATCTTTTTCAGCTTTTCTAACTGTTCCTTTTCTTTGTCTTTTTCTGGCACCATTTTAAACCCCACAGGAAAGTGTAAAAGCTAGAGTCTTATCCTGACTCTGAGAAATTGAGATGTCACCTACTCTGACTTCTATTTCTTTTTTTTTTTTAACTTACTAATGAGGTGTATCCAATTAACAATGTGGTAATTTCAGGTGAACAGCAAAGGGACTCAGCCATACTTATATGTGTATCCATTCTCCTCCCAAACTGCTCCATTTTCTAGGCTGCCACATAACACTGAGCAGAGTTCCACGTGCATAGGTCCTTATGGTTATGCAGATTAAATGTAGCAGTGTGTACATGTCCATTCCAACCTCCCTAACTATCCCTTCCCCTCATCCTTCCTCCTGGCAACCATAAGTTCTTTCTCAAATGAGTCTTTTTCTGTTTTGTAAGTTCATTTGTATCATTTCTTTTTAGATTCCATATGTAAGGGATATCATGATATTTCTCTTTTTCTGACTTACTTCACTCAGTATGAGAATCTCCTGGGTCCATCCATGTTGCTGCATATGGCATTATTTCATCCTTTTTAATGGCTGAGTAATAGTTCACCTACTCTGACTTCTTAATCTTGCAGATAAAGAAACAAGTTTTCAGAATAGTTATCTGATGCCACAGGTTAATTTTATCAGAAATGGCATTTATTCATGTATTTTATTATCTTATCCAAAGTCCTTCCAGCACAATGCTGGACTGATTCAGTGGCAGGGGTGGGGCCACATCTTGCTTTCACATCAAAGGATACTAGATTTGAAAGTTTGTGGTTAAAACATAATAATTTCAAGTTTAAATGTTTTAAAACTAGTTCTGTATAAGATTGCAAGTAGTAGTATTAGTTAAAAGCAGAAAATGAAAATCGAATTGATTCCATAATAAAAAGATATGTAGTATCAGGGGAAAAGAACAGAAACATCTGTTTTTACATCTTTTGGGAAAGGGGGGGGGAACTGATTAGTTTGGGACTGATCCAGATAGATGTCATTTTAAAAATTGCTTTCTTCTGTTTACCAAAATAATGCAATTAGTTAGAGTAACTAAAATAAAGATAGATTCAGAACAGATGTCTGGCAATAGACATTCACACTGTTAAAAACTGTATGTGAAACTGCCTGCTAGGCACATTCATGCAGAAGTAAACGTTGGGTCATTCTCAATAAAAATGGACCTTGAATGAAGTGCACAGATTTAGCCACACATTTCATTTTTAATCAATAGAGAACATACTTCAGCTAGGCAGAATGATGTGGTTTGGACTTGGAGGGAGAAGAGGCAGGTTAATTAGTTTACTCTAGAGACTGACACAAATCTTTCTTTTTTCACTTTTAAAGATTTTGTTGTTATTGTTATTTGCTTTGTCTTCCTTTCATTTTGGATTGTGAATATACATCTGTCTACTTCTGTATATGTATTTACACACAGACATACATTCCCTCAAAGAGTTAGGCCATAATATTTATAGTAAGTCTAATTTAGAGATATTTTCACTAAAAACTTAATTCTTTTTTTTTTTTTGTCTAGATTTTTTGAGTAAGGAAAGGAGAGTGGTTGTTTTTATCAAGTCCAAGCTGTGTTCATTGCACTACAGGCCATTAAATTGGAGACTAGGTGTTGAGACAAGGATTAATGACTTTATTTGGAAAGCTGGCAGACCGAGAAGATGACAGACTAATGTCTCAAAATAACCATCTTGTCGGAGTCTGGATGCCAGGTTCTTTTATAAAACAGAGTAGGAGGAAGTAGTAAAGTAAAAAGGTCATGAGTCTTGCAGAGGTCTCCTGGAATGGCCAGCCTCAGAGAGGGAATGTGTTAATTTCGTCCTCCAATAGCCATTCACAGTGGACCGGATCAGACTATTTCTCTGAACAAAGGCACTTTGGTTTAACATTCAGGCAGATGGGCACAGTTCCCTGAGGCAAGCCATTATGTATAGACAGTATCCTTTTAGTAAACAAAAGCAACTGGAAGCAGAGGTTAAAATAAAAGAAACAGATTCAACAAAGAGTCAGATTTTATTGATCCCTGTAACAGTTACAAGGTTAGTCTGAAACGGCAGCAATGGATTCTAACCAAAACATAAAGGGATTTTTATTTGAATTAACAGAGTAATATAAAAGCAAAGTGCTAGATTTAAAATCCATTAACTATCTGAGGACCTTTGGGCATTTTCTTAGTAATAAGACTTCATTCATAACCTGCAAATAATAAATATTATAGAAATTATATTCTATAACTAAGTACTAGTTTTTCTTTCCCTGAAGACTATAAGTATTCCTTAAATATTCATTCATTCTTTAAAAATATTTCCTGTATGTCTCCACAGTGTATGGGGCAAGCATTGTAAAAGATGAATATAGTCTCGTCTTGCAGAATTTGAGTTTTAAAGGATGCAGATTTATAACTTAAAAATCCAGGTGATTTGGGCCTGTGGGCAGGAAACTTTTAGTTTCCTCTATGAATACAGAATCTATTCAGTGAATGTACTCTGGTGTGGGTGAGGATCTGGGCAATATATAGGGGTTAAGGGAGGTATTATGTGGCTACAATTTGAAAAGCTTGGAAGGTCAGCAGAACCAGGTTATGAATTGTCTAATGAATTATGCTAAGAATTTTGAAACTCATCTCATTGACAGTGACAAGCTGTAAAATGGTTTTGATATGGAAATGAACAGATTTGCATTTTAGAACATTGTTTGAATTGATTTGTCCATTAGTATTCTTTTAAGACAGGATTTATTCCCTTTAAATCTTAATAAAGCTCCATGTCAATAAAGTCTTATCAGATACTGCAAAAAAAAAAAAAAAAAAGGCTGGGGGGGGGTGGGATTCAGTCTTGTTCATTTCTGTTTGAGAGTTATCTATTTTGTACCTAATTAGCTATATTGCAGCTTGCTAGGTTCTGTGAAATATAAGACTCCTTGAGACCACACTGAAGGTTTCTGAGTTCTTAAAGTGATAACACTTTGAAGAAAAATAATTAACGAGTAACCCCAGGGTTAGCACAAGTTGCGTGACATACAGTGAGGCCAAAAAACCAAAATGTCAGAATTTGGGACAGAGGAAGGTTTTTATTGCAGGGCCATGCAAGGAGATGGGTGACTCATGCTCTAAAAATCCCAAGCTCCCTAAAGGGTTTCAGGCAAAGCATTTTTAAAAGCCAGGTCAGGGAGGGGAAGGTTGCACGGTACATGATCAAATCTTGCACAGTTTCTTTTGTTGGCTGACAGTGAGGTAACAGGGTGGTGTCACAGGGTTTAACTTTATCAATCCTTAGGCTCCAGGAGGCCTGGGGCTCTGTGCTCATGGTCATCAAGTAGCTATCGTCTTCCATTTGGGGTGTGTGTGTGTGTGTGTGTGTGTGTGAGTGAGACAGAGAGAGAGAGAGAGAGAGAGAGATCTGTACAACAACTCAGAAAAATCTGCATCTAATACTATCCTTTAGGTACTTCAGAGAAGAGCTTAAGCAGAGGATATGGGGAAATATCCCTATGAACCTGCTTGATTAAAACCATATTCTCTTGATTTATAGGATTTTTGATCATTTGTTGATTTATAGGGATGTATTGAAAGGAAGAGTTAAATTTTCACTAAAACCTTTTTACTAAACCTTGGAAATCAGGCCCTTATCCCATATGGCCAGTAGGCTCTCTAAGGGGCTTTCCGGGGGGTGGGAGTTGCATCCTATCTCCTGGAATGCGGCCTTCAGGCGCCAGCAGAAAGGCAGGTCCTTCTCTATTGTTTTATGGCCCTCTGGACTCCACAGGAATTTATGGCCCTCCGGCCTTCACTAGAGCCCTAGGGAGTTTGTTTTTCCTTCAGAGACTTTCCAGAAAGTTAATTCCCAGGTAATAACTAATTGTCAGAATGCAGACCAGTGAGCCGTTTCAACCTGATGATAAACAAATAAGCCAATCCCTGTAAAAGATGAAAACCTGTGCGCCAATCGTATTATCTTCATCTTACTCTCACTTGCTTACGATTTTTTATAAAAACCCTTTGTAACGGGCACTGGGGGTTCGATCCTCTTTGGAGGAGACCGAACCCCAGCGCGCTGGTTTGAATAAAGTCCTCTTGCTGTTGCATCGAATCTGATTCTTGGTGTCTGGAGACAACGTGCCTGGGAAAAAGACCGTAAGGTCTTACAGTATGATCATTGGTTGACTGTTTTCTTCCATTTCCTTTTTAACCAATGCAAATCTTCTTACAAAAGTGCCTTGAAACCATCCTCTTGATCTCCCTTTCTTCCATGGAGTTTAATCTCCTGACAACCTTGGGGTTTTCCAAGAAAATTCTGTTTCATGAAGCTGTCTTTTGAATTTATGTCTGCAACCCCCAGTTGCCTTGGCTCTTCAGTCTAAGTAGCATCTAGAAGACAAATATATTTCTTTCTAGAAATCAAAGATAGCATAAACAGATGGAGAGATATTCTATGTTCTTGGGTAGGAAGAATCAATATTGTGAAAATGACTGTACAACCAAATGCAGTCTACAGATTAAATGCAATCCCTATCAAATTACCAATGGCATTTTTCATAGAATGAGAACAAAAAAATTAACAATTCATATGGAAACACAAAAGACCCTGAATAAACAAAGCACTCTTGAAAAAGAAGAATGGAGCTGGAAGAATCAAACTTCCTGATTTCAGGTTATACTACAGAGCTACAGTCATCAAAACAGTATGGTACTGGCATAAAAACAGAAATATAGATCAATGCAACAATGTAGGAAGCCCAGAAATAAACCCATGCACCTATGGGTACCTTATTTTTGAAAAAGGAGGCAAGAATATATAATGGGGCAAAGACAGCCTCTTCAATAAATGATCCTGGGAAAACTGAACAGCTACATGTAAAAGAGTGAAATTAGAATACTTCCTAACACCATATACAGAGATAAACTCAAAATGGATTAAAGATCTAAATGTAAGACTGGAAACTATAAATCTCTTAGAGGAAAACATAGGCAGAACACTCAATGACAGAAATCAAAGCAAGATCCTCTATGACCCACCTCCTAGAGTAATGGAAATGAAAACAAAAGTAAACAAGTGGGACCTGATTAACCTTAAAAGCTTTTGCACAGCAAAGGAAACTATAAACAGATGAAAAGAGAACCCTCAGAACAGGAGAAAATACTAGCAAATGAAACAACTGACAAAGGATTAATTTCCAAAATATACAAGCAGCTCATACACTCAATGCCAGAAAAACAAACAACTTAATCAAAAAGTAGGAAAAAGACCTAAACAGACATTTCTCCAAAGAAGACATACAGATGGCTAACAAACCCATGAAAAAATGCTCAATATTTCTCATTATTGGAGAAATGCAAATCAAAACTACAATGATATAATTTAAATCATCAGACAGTTCATACTGGAGAGAAACCTTACAAATGTGATGAATGTGGAAAAGTCTTCAGTCAAAAACCACATCTTCAACTTCACTGGAAAATTCATAGTGGAGAGAGACCTTTCAGATGTAATGAGTGTGGCAAGTTCTTCAGTCAAAATTCACTCCTTAAAAAACACTAGAGAATACATACAGAGAAACCTTTCAAATGTTTTGAGTGTGGAAAATCGATCATACTGGAGAGAAACCTTACAAATGTGATGAATGTGGAAAAGTCTTCAGTCAAAAACCACATCTTCAACTTCACTGGAAAATTCATAGTGGAGAGAGACCTTTCAGATGTAATGAGTGTGGCAAGTTCTTCAGTCAAAATTCACTCCTTAAAAAACACTAGAGAATACATACAGAGAAACCTTTCAAATGTTTTGAGTGTGGAAAATCGTTTACTCAGGTCTCAGCACTCACTAAACATCAGAAAATCCATACATGAGAGAAACTCACGTGAATGTGGTTTATGGTAGAAGTCTTCAAAATTCAAAGTTCAAAATTCACACCCTATTGTTGCTCAGAGAATTCATCCTACTGAGAAACCATACAAATATCATGAGTGTGGCAACATCTTAGGCTTCATGGGAAAATTCATACTGGATAGAAGCGAGACATCTATGTATTTATTAGTCAGGTCTTTAGAACATGAATTCATTTTGGAAAGATTTCTCACCAATTTCACCAATGTTTTAAAAAATGAATAAATAACCCTATCCTCACATTTCACCAGTAGTATCAGACTATTTATCCTGGAGAAAACACAGCAATGTAATGTGTGTGGCAAAGATCTCACCCCAAAGTTACAAAATAGGAACGTAGTGGAGCCCTACTTCCCAGACCCAGTGGTTGTGGCAAATCCCTTGCCTTTTTCACTATGTGTATTCTCTGATGACTTTAGTTCAGGTACGTAGCAACTGCATTAAGTCCATATTTGAAGAGAAGCTATAGAGATCTTTTCGTATAAAAGAAACCCAAATTCTACCTCAGCAAAGATGATTCTTTGGGACAGTAGTCTGCCATCTTTTTGGTCTCCTGGCTTTCTGAATAAAGTCACTATTCCTTGCCCAACAAGTAGTCCCTCAGTCTATTGGCCTGTTGTGTGGTGAGCTCTAAGATCTTGACTTTGGTAATACATTGATCAAATGCATTTGCTACACGCGTTGCACAATGGTCTCTGGGAAGGAATCAATGAGATGAAGGGACCAACTTCATTAGATACAGTTCATTCACATCCATGTTCCCTGGAAAAACACACAACCTGAATTACAAAATTCAATAGTGTGTGTGAATTAGCAACAGGGAGGGAAGAAAATAATGTAAAACTAGGACATGACTCATCAGGGTCAGTAGGATCAGGAAGCCCTTCTGTAAATAGTCCAGTCTGTTATAAAACATAATGTTCTACCAACTGACCTTGAACAGAGTAGGCAAGATGTTAAAAGGCCTGGGGGCTTTTTGTAGGAGGAAAGGAACTGATGGTGTGCTAGGAACAATGCATAGGAATAGGGTCATGTTCTCCATTGGATAGAAATAACTGTTATATGTATGATTAAAGAAGAGTTACTCTTATTTGTGGGAATTGAAGACAGAGCTATCATGGTCTTTGTAGACCGGGACCTGAGGAATGGAGTCGACGAGAAGAAGGAAGCAGGGGACCCAAGTCTCGAGTGAAACAAGGGTGCTTTATTTGCCAAAACACGTTTTTGTATCTTTCTACAAGGCAGCTTTAGGCAGTAAAAACATTGAGGAAAAACAAAGCGAAGCAAATAACAGTCTTGAAAGGGCCAGAAAGCATTCCATATCCTCAGGAAGAGGGGCATAACTGAACAAATTACCTTCAAGTAAAAGGTCACTGAAGGGAGTCACTGAATGGATTCGAAGCAGATGCTCTTTCTCATGACCTCAGTCCTGAGAACTGCCTGCAGCTCTGCTCATTCCTGTTTTCCAGGAGCAGATAAAGAATAGAGTCCTTGAGAATCAGCACACAAAAGAAGAAAATACCATGTTGGATCCTTTAAAGTTGAATGTCCCCTAACAGTTCCCCCTTTTTTACTTTTTCATAATTGGGGATGACTGTAGATAACTTGTATGAAAAAGGCCCTGAGCAAGTGAGTTTGTTTAGTTTGAACAATTTTAGTTGAAGGGCATTGGTATGTTACAATTATAATCACGAGGATAATTATCAGCGTAATAGTTCCAGGTCCAATACTATGTGTAATGCCTTGAAACCATCTTTGAGGCTCTAGCCCAGATAATTGATCAGCTAGCTGTTCAGCTAAGGTTTTCAAATTGTTGGAATAGAAGGTTTCAAGGATTTCCTTTTGCAACAATTGTACATTTAAGGAAACATTATTATGCATATCTTGCAAATGAAATTTGATTTTTTCCCAATTGTAAGCACCGTGGTTGAACCGAAGAGGAGTGATACAAAATTGAGTAGAATTCCAATCACAATTTAATAATGCTTGTTTTGGTAAATCTATTAATTGATCTCCAACCCACTGGATGGGTGTTTTTTTAATTCCTGAATTTTATCTTGAACTTTTTTCATGTTTCTGAACCTGAGTGATCCATATAGTATGAGTATCTTTAGTCCAATTTTGAATAAAGTTTTGTATTTGAATTGAAGTTTGTAAAGCAGTGTCTGTGACAGCGGCAGTGGTGCAAATGGCTGTTAACCCCAAAATGCCAAGAATCAGGCATCTAATGAATCGCTTAGATCATCAGAGTAATTTAGTGAGTAACTGGGACGTAAGTCTTGCCATGGGATCCTCTTTCCAGGGTCGTTGGAGATCTGCTGGCAACCACAGATTACATCGAGATTGAAGAATCAAAAGGGATTCTTGTTTTTAGAGAAATAGAGGAATTAAGACAAGTATACAATTTGCAATTTATACAAGTCACAAAATGTAAAGTTTTACTAAATTGTCAGTTTCTTATGGTGATAACGGAAGGGGAATGCAAACTTGTATAAAATATGAATGATTATAAATGGAAGGAATAGTTACTATGACTATGACTGGTCCCTGTGAAATATCCAGTCCAGGTTCCGAGTGTTTAGTATTTCTAGCAAGTTTCCAGATGTCCTTTTGTTCAGTGCCAATTTGTTTATTGAGGACAATTTGAGGGTGAGGAGGTGCCATTCCACCATCAAGCCAGCCAAGGAGTCCTTTGTCGTGGAAGTGTTCCATTGAACTGTTGGTAATCTTCCATGTTACTTGAGTAACATAATCATACATAGTAGTGTTAATATCATCTGAGCAGTTAGATAACCACATACCATAGGGTCCCCAATCAACAATGGTGTAATTGGCCACAAACATGAATTTACATGATTTAGCTTGACATCTGTCTCAATAAACGGGAGTATATTTAAAATCCTTATGAGTAAACCCCTTACATTCCAACTTTTGTCCTTGTCCTAGAGTTTTGGTAGTATTGACATGGTTCTCATACAAGGACAGGGCAGTAAACAGTCTAAACAATGTGTGGGCGTTCTTTTTTGGAGGCAGGATGAAAGCCCACATTTGTCTACTAACATTAATACATAATTCTGCTGGGCCCATCCATAAAGGAAGGATTTTATAGCCTAGAAGAATGTTAATCTTCCTTCACCCTCAGGATGAGAGGGCTTCTCCAAGCTCCAAGGAGGAGGCATAGATACTGAGTTATTAGTGGATACAACCAGTCCTCTATCTGTCCATTCGACAACCTGCAGTCAAGGGGAGTTAGGTAAATAAGCCCAATAAATGTGATTAATCAAGTCAGCCTGAGCAAGGGAAGCAAAAGCAAGCATAGCAACAAAAATATTTTTAGGATTCCAAGGCATTCCCTGTTGAGAAACCAGATTTTCAGCTTGATTAGTAAGGGTTTTTATCTGTTCCCAAGGGGGGAAATCGTAAGGTCGATGACCTTGAGTGCAGTGTTTCTTGGAAATTTTTAAGTTGCCATGGCTTGTACTGGAAACTCCTCCTCCTGGGGATTTCGCTGTTTCTTCTCTTATCTTGAATCCCAGTGCTTCCACTGGGGCATATCTTCTGAAGAGGGAACCAACTGATTTATTTTATTTATACAAGCATACCTCTTTCCCTGTAATATTAATTTTCCAGATTTTCATTGTTCAGTCAACCCGTCTTGATACCAGATGGGCAGAGGAAGAGAGGTATCCTTAAATGCCTCAAAATGTTTTTCTGCTTTGTCAAAGTATCCCCTTGTGGCAAGTTTAAAAATTTTAATCAAATAAAGCTGTATTAACAATAGTTATAGGATTAAAGAGTATATTGCGTTTGAATCTGTTGAGGTCCTTCAATGGACTGGAACCTGCCGGTCCGAAGTCGACGATAAAGAGAAAGAAAGACACAGGCACCCAAGCTCTGATTGAGCAAAGGTGCTTTAATGATCTTTCTGTGAGTGTATATAGGCTATTGTACAAGAAATTTCGTTCGATAAAAATCAGAAAACCAAAAGTACAGCAACCATTACCAAGGGAACAAGGGATTAATAATGGTCACAAGGTCAGGAAAGAGGATCGAGACTAAGCAATTTTGTCCTAAGGAGAATGTTTACTGATGGCGTTTCAAGCCTGTCTCATCCTATGACCCCAGTCCTGGGAGTGGTGTGCTGTTCCACTGGTTTCTGACAACAGAAACTGATAAAGAACAAGATTTATGAGGAACAGCACGTTGGAATCCTCCTGTTAAACATTCCCTGACAATTCCCACTTATTTATAATATTTGTAAAAAGGGTTCTGACCATTTGAGTTTGTTTAGTTCTAACAATTTTGCATGAAGGCAATGGTGAACGACAAAGTGTCAAAACAATCACCAAAATTATAGTTCCAGAGCCAGTGCTGTGAGTAATGCTTTGAAACCATCTGCGTGGGTCTAACCCAGATAATTGATCAGCTAGTTGTTCAGCTAAAGTTTGCAAATTAGTGGAAGAGGGCAGATTTTTAGAAAAGGTTTCAAAGATTTCTTTTTGTAATAATTGTACATTCAGAGAGGCATTGTCATGTATGTTTTGTAAGTGAAATTTGATTTGTTCCCAGTTCTAGGTACTATTATTGAATTGATCAGGTGTAACACAAAATTGAGTAGAGTTCCAATCACATTTTAGCATCACCTGTTTTTGTACATCTACTCATTGATGTCAAACCCAGTTGATGACTGATTTTAGTTCCTGTATTTCATCTTGAATATGCTCATCTATCTGAGCCTGAGTGGCCCACATAGAATGAGCATCTTTAATCCAATTTTTGATAAAATTATGTGTTTGATTTGAGGTTTGTAAAGCAATGCCAGTGACGGCAGCAGTGTTGCACATAGCTATTAATCCCCAAATGCCGAGAGTCAGCCATCCAGTGAATCGTCTAGATCACTGGAGCAGTTTAGTAAGTAACCGAGAAGCAAGTCCAGCCGTGGGGCCTTCTTCCCAGGCCGCTGGAGATTTATTGGTAACTACAGACTACATCGAGATGGAAGAATCAAAAGGTATTCATTTCTTAAGGAAACAGAAGAGTTAAGACAAGTATATAATTAGCAATTTATACAAGTTACAGAATGTAAAGTCTTATTGAATTGTAAACTTCCTATAGCTAGAACAAAAGGAAGGGGAAGACAAGTTTGTATGAAATATGATTGATTATAACAAAAGAAATAGTTTCTGTGACTATGATTAGTCCCTGTGAAATGTCCAGTCCAAGTCCTAAGTTCTTGGGTGCTCGGTGCTCGCAGCAGCTTTCCAGTTGTCCCATTGTTCAGGCCCAGTCTGGTTATGGAGGGCTATTCGAGAACGAGGTGGGTTCCATTCCACCATCAAGCCACCCAAAAAGTCCTTGGTCATAGTAATGTTGCATTATAGTGTTAGTAACCTTCTATGCTACTTGAGTAGCATAATCACACGCAGTGCTGTTAATATTGTCTGAGCAGTTAGATAACCACATACCATGGGGTCCCCAATTGGCAATTGTATGATTAGCCACAAACATTAATTTTTTTGATTTGGCTTGACACTTGTCCCAACGAACTGGAGTATATTTAAAGTTCTTATTAGTAAACCCTTCGCATAGTGTTCTTTGTTCTTTCCCTTACTCTTTCTGTAAAGTTTCATTAGTATAAATATGGTTCACGGACAAAGAAAGGGCAGTAAGTAAGCAACATCCCAAAGTCCTCTTTTGGAGGCTGGGCAAAAGCCCAAGTTTGCCTGCTATCGTTTATGCATAATTTTGCTAGGCCCATATACAAAGGAGGGGCTTTCCCCGTGTCTCAGAGGTTAAAGCGTCTGCCTGGAATGCGGGAGACCCGGGTTCGATCCCTGGGTCGGGGAGATCCCCTGGAGAAGCAAATGGCAACCCATTTCAGTACTCTTGTCTGGAGAATCCCATGGAGGGAGGAGGCTGGTAGGCTACTAGTCCATGGCATCTCAAAGAGTCAGACATGACTGAATGACTTCATTTTCACTTTCATACACAAAGGAAGGACGTCATAACCTAGAGATTAGTTTCCCTTCTTCAGGGTGTGAGGGCCCTTTAAGACTCCAGGGAGAAGGCATATGTATGGAGTCATTGGTTAATACAGTTGGTCCTTTCTCCATCCACTGTACAACCTGAAGTAAAGAGGGGTTGGGTATGTAAGCCCAGTGTGACTGATTAGTTCAGCTTGAGTTGGGGGGAGACACCAGCAAGGAAAGCAAGCAGGGCTACAAAAATATTTTCAGGACTACAAGGCATTTCTCTATTGAGAAACCGGATTTTCATCAGTAAGGGTTTTTATTTGTTCCCCAAGACCAGAGATCATAAGGTTGATGCCACCGAGGGCGGTGCTTTCTGGAGATCTTTAGAGCCACCATGGCCTGTATTGGAATTTCTTCCTCCTGGGGTTTTTGTTGCCTCATTTCTATGTTGAAGGCTGGGGCCCCCCCTTGGGTTGGCTCTTCCAGAGAGGAAGCCATGTGACTGTTGGATCCATCTGGGGAAATACAAGCATATTCCTTTTTCTATAAGATTAATTTCCCATATTTTCATTGTTCATTCGACCTGTCTTTGTACCAAATGGGCAGAAGAAGAGAAGAGTCCTTCAGTTCCTCAAAATGTTTTTCTGCTCATGTCAAGATATCTCCTTGCAGTCAGTTTAAAAACTTTAAAACAAAGCTATATTAACAATAGTTATAGGCTTAAAGTGAAAGGAAGAGTTAAATTTTCACTAAAACCTTTTTACTAAACCTTGGAAATCAGGCCCTTATCCCATATGGCCAGTAGGCTCTCTAAGGGGCTTTCTGGGGGGTGGGAGTTGCATCCTATCTCCTGGAATGCGGCCTTCAGGCACCAGCAGGAAGGCAGGTTCTTATCCATTGTTTTATGGCCCTCCGGCCTTCACTAGAGCCCCAGGGAGTTTGTTTTTCCTTCAGAGACTTTCCAGAAAGTTAATTCCCAGGTAATAACTAATTGTCAGAATGCAGACCAGCGAGCCCTTTCAACCTGATGATAAACAAATGAGCCAATCTCTGTAAAAGATGAAAACCTGTGCGCCAATCGTATTATCTTCATCTTATTCTCAC
>SJYC01037885.1:0-12210 GCA_006408675.1 Madoqua kirkii
GAGCCCCAGGGAGTTTGTTTTTCCTTCAGAAACTTTCCAGAAAGTTAATTCCCAGGTAATAACTAATTGTCAGAATGCAGACCAGTGAGCCGTTTCAACCTGATGATAAACAAATGAGCCAATCCCTGTAAAAGATGAAAACCTGTGCGCCAACTGTATTATCTTCATCTTATTCTCACTTGCTTACGATTTTTTATAAAAACCCTTTGTAACGGGCACTGGGGGTTCGATCCTCTTTGGAGGAGACCGAACCCCAGCGCGCTGGTTTGAATAAAGTCCTCTTGCTGTTGCATCGAATCTGATTCTTGGTGTCTGGAGACGACGTGCCTGGGAAAAAGACCGTAAGGTCTTACAATTCCCCTGGAGTAGGAAATGGCTTCACTATTCTTGCCTGGAAAATTCCATGGGCAGAGGAACCTAGCAGGATACAGTCCGTGGTGTCACAAAGTCAGACATGACTGAGCTACTTTAGAACCTTCTGGATTATAGGTGTTGTGCATAAGGGTTTGTAATCCTATGTCTGTGTTTCTTCAGATGCCCTGTGGATGGTCACATCTAGGCTTTATGTAATGTTATGCCCTTGATGGGAAACAGTATGTTTAAAATGCAGTTCATTTCATGGAGATGCATTTTGCCATCATTGTTTCTGGTATTCATGGCCCACAGGGAGGATAGTAAGGATTATTTGCAATCATGATTGTGCAGCCTTTGAGACCTAGAAGACGCAGTTGAAGTTATTAGTACATCTAGTTATGCTCATGGGCAATACTTACAATATCAGGAAGTGAACTGAGTCCAAGCCAAGAGATTCTTCAACAGTAACAGCTGGAAAAAGAAAAGTTTTCTGGTTAGCTCTTTCTTTAAAGAATATTTATTTATTGGCTGTGCCGGGTCTTAGTTGGTACATTCAAACTCTTAGTTGTGGCATGTGGGATCTAGTTCCCTAACCAAGAGTTGAACCTAGGTCCCCTGCCTTACAAGTGTGGAGTCTTAGCCGCTGGACCACCAGGGGAGTCCCTCTGGTTAGCTCTTACTTATTCAGAAACTTAGCCAGAGAACACCTTGTTTCTTAAGAATACTGGATAGTAAATATTTTTCCTAGGCTAAGAGGAAATGGGATTTGTTTTTGAAGTACCTGCTTTTTGCTTAATCTTTCTTGGTCAGTAGCTCTTCCTGGGTGTTCCCCATGGAAATCCCTGAATTTCCCTCATGGAAATCAAACCAAGCAACCCTCACTATGTATCTCCCCTGCCATTCCTCACCCAGGTCCTGTCACTAAATGGTCTGACCAATCTGAGCATCAAAGCTCCCCAGGTACTGCAGAGATCTCACAGGGATCCTACAGTGGATTTAAAAGTTTTGAGGAAAACAGCCATACTCAGCATCTGCTGGATACTGTATGAACTAGTGGCTTAGATTTGGGCTTCCCTGGTGGCTCAGGTGGTAAAGAATCTGCTTGCAACACAAGAGACCTGGGTTTGATCTCTGGGTCAGGAAGATTCCTGGAGAAGGGAATGGCAACCCACTCCAGTATTCTTGCCTAGAAAATCCCATGGATGGAGGAGCCTGGGGGACTGCAGTCCATGGGGTCACAGAGTTGAACATGACTGAGTGACTAACACACATAATTGTCTGCAAAGTTTTCCATCCAGATCTGCAGCTGCCTTGCTCCTCCTCCTCAAGTGTCAGTTCAAATGTAACCTTCCCTTGAGACCCTCCCTGAGCAACTGATCTAAAATAGCTCCTCACATCCCAGTCTTTATCATTATGTTGTTTTTTCTGCACAACGTTTGAATAGGAACTTCGCTATCCTTTGCTGTTGTATTCCTGCCACCTAGAATAATGCCTGGCACATAGTAGGAGATCATAAGTATGCATTGAAAGTGATAAATGCATAATTATTTTATATGGTTGCATGTTTGGGTCACTCACTGTTGTCTCCTAATAAAGAAGATCCAGAAGTCTGTTGGGAGGGAGGAAGTTGTAATTTCACTTGACTGATGTGAATATATGTGTATGTAAACACACTGACATAGAAAATACATTGTACAAACTAGGGATTGTAATCAGGGGTTTCCTGCATTCTAGGTTGTGTATAAGGTGAGGTGAAGTCGCTCAGTTGTGTCCGACTCTTTGCGACCCCGTGGACTGTAACCTACTAGGCTTCTCCGTCCATGGGCTTCTTCAGGCAAGAATGCTGGAGTGGATTGCCATTTCCTTCTCCTGGGGATCTTCCCGATCCAGGGATCAAACCCGGGTTTCCTGCATTGGAGGCAGACGCTTTAACCTCTGAGCCACCAGGGAAGCCCCAGGCTGTATATATTCCTATACAATTCAGCCAGGAATTGTATCTGCAGCTCTTGCTACCCAGGATATACAGAGACAACAGTGACCTTACATGAACTCCTTTTTTCTTAGCAATATTAGCAGCACTGGTTTATCACATGTAATCATAGTGAGTTGGTCTCAATGAGGCAACTCATTATTCCACTTGTTATTCTTCACAACAGGCAAGTCTTTCAACCCATTCCTTTTCTTTCATTAAGAAATTGACATAAGCATATATAAAGGAACATTTCTACAACTACAGCATTAAACCCAAAGTGGGAATGCCATTGTCCAGCCTAGATTCGCTGATGTGTTTTCTCAGACAACACTAAATCCGGGAAGGGCCCATGGTAAGGCAGCAATAGAGGTGGAATTATTCAGCATCTCCAGCAAACAGCAGTGGGGATTAAACAGAGCTTTCTTTAATAAGATTAATTCTGAAACACTAAGAGCGGTTTGGCATATCCCCAAAGATACAAGGCATTTATATCTATATAAGATTAAGGGAGCTTTCACACAAAGCAATTTTATTTTTCAGCATCAAAGAGATGCTTCCGAGGGGTGGCTGGAAGGAGGCACACTGCAACAAATGCAGGCAGTGCAAAAGCTTCTTTGTATGAAAGACAGTTTGCTCAGCCAGGAATTGTATCTGCAGCTTTGCTACCCAGCATGTACAGAGTATTGTTCTTCGAATCACAGGATTACAGGGAAGGCAGGGCGGGGGGGTTAGGAATCTGGTCGACAGACTCCCCAGACAGGTGGCTACCCAGTGAGAACCTTGGATTTCCAGGGAGTGGAGTTCAGTGCTTCTTGAGGCAGGCTGTTGGGCAGCTCTTATAAATAATAAATCATGACAATGATGCTGGTAATAATAATGATAAGAAAGATCACCACAATAAGTGGTGGAATTATTCAGCCACCATTTCTACGTGCCAGGCACTCATTTAGCACATAACAAATGACACAGAATTCTGCTGTGAAATCTTTCTCCCTTGGGCTTTCGACCAGCGCCCCTCCCCCCACCGCAGGTCTGTCGTCTGATGATCCACAGTGGCTGCATATATATTTGAAGATAGCTTTTATGTTCCTTTACCTTTTTTTTTTTTTTTGGTGCTAAACTAGGTTTATTTTTGGAAGCTGATGCAGGCATTTATATGGATCAGTATTAAATTTCATCTTGCTGACTTTGCCTCCCGCTTCGAGGCTGCTCAAACATTTGTGAATCTGATTCTATCATCCCGTGCATTAACCAGACCTTATAACATTTGCAACTGACAGGGATAAGCTTCCAAGGCTCTGTCCTATCCTTCTCCCTTTCTTCTTTGCTTCTTTCTTTCTGCAGATACTTCCTGAGGACTTTCTATGTGCCAGACACTGTTGGGCACGGTGGCTGCAGTGTTGCAGAAGGCACACCTTGAGGAAGACCTTGAGAAAGCTTTGTGCTTAAGCCAGGAGACAGAAAAACAAATTATGATACAGTGTGATTATGTTATGAGTGAAAGAGGGGGAGGGGGATTTTAGCAGGAGTCGGAAGGGTAATTATCTGTCAGTGGGGAAACAGGGAGCTAGGAGGGTGCCAGGACCTCCTCCGGTTTCTGGAGTGTGGGGTCCATCGGGGCCATGGGCCGTCCTGATGTATTAGTAACTCAATGCTAGCCAGAGGATATCCCAGGGCTGGGGAGGGGGGAAGGCTTTAGCTAACATAGGGAAGTGGAAAGAGAATTGAAATGGAAAGAGGATGGATGGGGGGAGCACCTGCTTATGGAGTGTGTGCATGCTAAGTTGCTTCAATCGAGTCTGGACTCTTTGCAGCCCCATGGACTGTAGCCCACCAGGCTCCTCTGTTCATGGAATTCTCCAGGCAAGAATACTGGAGCAGGTTGCCATGCCCTTCCCCAGGGGATCTTCTGGACCCAGGGATTGAAACTGCGTTTCCTGTATTGGCAGGTGGAACCTGTGCCGCTGAGCCACCCCGGAAGCCCTGCTTACAGAGGGGGCTGGGCTCTTGCGTCCAGTGTTACAGCCTTTGCTCTTCTCTGCTACTGCCTGCTCTGTGGGCTCCTCCCCCCGCCACTCCAGGCAGGCCTACCCAAGGATCAAGTTCAGCTGTCTTGGCTAGAGGGGCTAAGTTTCATATGGTGGACTAGAGAATCAGGGTGCATTTAAGTAATCACTTTATTGATATTTAACTTTTTATTTTATTTTAGAGTATATAGTTGATTGAGGCTCAGACAGTAAAGAATCTACCTGCAATGCAGGTGATCCGGGTTCAATTCCTGGGTTGGGAAGATCCTCAGAGGAAGGAAATGTCAACCCACTCCAGTATTCTTGCCTGGAGAATTCCATGGACTGAGGAGCCTGGTGGGCTACAGTCCATGAGGTTGCAAAGAGTCGGACATGACTGGGTGACTAACACTTAGTTGATTAACAATGTGTTAGTGTCAGCAATGTGATTCAATTCTACATATCCATGTATCTATTCTTTCTAAAATTCTTTTCTCATTTAGTTGTTACATAATACTCAGTGGAGTTCTTGGGGATATTAATTTATCTGGCTGTGCCACGTCTTAGTTGTGACATGTGGGATCTAATTCCCTGACCTGGAATCGAACCTGGGGCCCGCAGCATTGAGAGTGTAGATTCTTAGCCACAGGACTATCAGGGAAGTCCCCTTGGGGACATTTTAGGTTTCAATGAGAAACTGGAGAGGGACAGAATGAGAGAGGAAGGTTGTCACATGTGACCTGAAAATGCCCAGTTAGTCGCTAGGAATGCTGATAAGACCAAGGGCAAAGGGAACTTTTTATTAGTGGCTGCTCGAAGGGTTTTCCCGTGAGTAATTCTCTGGTGGTTTAGAGGCTAACCTCGGTGTGAAGATTGGAACCTCAGGCGTCCAGGCAGAGGGGCTTGTCTGCTCATGTTGCAGACCCCGGGATGGTGCTGGGTGCCTGCAGGATATCGTGTTAGGAATTTTGTAGGACAGAGAGTAGCTGACCTTGGTAGGCCCATCATCCCAAGTTGGACCCACTTCCTTGATCAAAGGGGGATACCTCTGAGGCAGTGAGCTCCTCCAAGGGAAGAAACCTCTATAGCCAAAAGGCGACAGGGTCCTGGGAACGAGTGGGTTCTGGGTCTGTGCCAGGCGCCACCTGGGAGCTAGCTCTGCACCTCTCCTTGGGCCTCCTAGAATCCCCAAAGCCTGTAGAAAGCTCTAGCACACACTAATCTGATTAGGGCTGCAGGACTCCACCTGTTGCTGAGGGTTCGGAAAATCATGACCTCCGTGAGGACTGCGGATGGTGTTTATTTTCTTACACAGAGCGACCATGTGAATGTGGCTGGGTAGCCCCAGAGCCCTGTGTGTATGACCATATCTGGGAACTAATATACAGCTGGGGCTTTCCTGGTGGCTCAGACACTCAAGCATCTGCCTACAATGCAGGAGACCCAGATTCGATCCCTGGGTCATGAGGATGTGCTGAAGAAGGGAATGGCTACCCACTCCAGTCTTCTTGCCTGGAGAATCCCATGGACAGAGGAGCCTGGTGGGCTGAGTCCATAGGGTTGCAAAGAGTCAGACATGACTGAACGATTAATTCTTTCAACATAAAGCTAAAGTAGATCATACCCACTGGTGGAATCAGGACTGGGGATCTTTGATGATTTGGAGCTGAGAGGCAGGCTCCAGACTTGGGGAGTGCTGCCTAAACACTCCTGTCTTCTGAAAGGCTAAGACATCAATCTAAGAGGGCACAGTGGACTTCCCTGGTGGTCCAGTGGTTAAGAATCTGCCTGCCAATGCAGGAGATGCGGGTTCAATCCCTGATCCAGGAAGATTCCACATGTCTTGGGACAACTAAATCCATGTGCTGCAACTCCTGAAATCCGGGCATCCCAGAGCCTGTGCGCCACAGCAAGAGAAGCCACCGCAGTGAGAAGCCTGAGCATTGCAACTAGAGAGTAGCCCCCACGTGCTGCAAATAGAGAAAGCCCACATGCAGCAACGATGATCCAGCAGAGCCGAAACAAACACATAAATAATTTGAAAAAATAAACAACAGAGTACTGGTGCCCGGCTCCACGTCTAGAGTTTGGAGGGATTACATATTAAAAATGAATAAACTCTGCTTTTAAACCAACACCTCCTACTTTTGGTGGGACAGGAAGAACACAGGCAAACATTTCTAGAGTCAGAGATTGTGAGTTACATAAGCCCAAAGTCAAGAGGCCAGGTAAAGCCCTAAGGCAGGAGGAGACCAGCCTGGGTGGAAGACTAGTGGCTGAGATCATTGGTGGAGGACTGGAAGGGGTGAGGACCTTGCTGCGGAAGTCTTCCCTAGCAATAAAAATACATCAGCAAAGATGTGACAGCAGGGCTCCACTGTCTCATGGTTCAAGAAAAGCCTGGAGATTTGATAGGAAATAGAGGTCTCCTTCCAATACTTTTGCCTGGAGACTCCCATGGACAGAGGAGCCTGGTAGGCTGCAATCCATGGGGTCGCCAAGAGTCGGACAGGACTGAGCGACTTCACTTTCACTTTTTGCTTTCATGCATCGGAGAAGGAAATGGCAACCCACTCAAGTGTTCTTGCCTGGAGAATCCCAGGGATGGGGGAGCCTGGTGGGCTGCCGTCTATGGGGTCGCACAGAGTTGGACATGACTGAAGCGACTTAGCAGCAGCAGCAGCAGAGGTCCCCTTCCCAGAGGAGACTGGAAGGAAGTCTGGTTCTCCAACAGGCCTGTGTATTCAGAACTCTGCCTGGAGGGCACATATCTTTCTTGTCAGTCCTTCAGGTGCCCAGCAGGAGGCCCTGTTAACACTTGCATTGCAGGCAGAGTCTTTAACCATCTGAGCCACCAGGGAAGCCCATATTACTTAACATCGGGGAGTCAGTTCAGGAAGCGGCCAGGCCGTTGGGCTAGCTGTGGAGCAGCTGGTCACATGGGCGCTGCAGGCCTGTCTCAGAGCCCAGGCCTCAGGGCCGTGTGCCGGGCAGTCCTCCTGCCTGCTTCCTTCCTGCTCCTGTGTCCCAGTCTCCTCCTGGCCTCCTGCTCACAGCCCTGCTTTCTTCTCTGGAGAACACTGTATATACGTTCTAGAACTCTTCACAGAGGGGCATTTCTCTGGGGGATTCCAGCCTTGCTTCTGGATTCTCTTATCACTGGAAAGGAAGTCTATTCATCCTTTAAAACTTAACTCAGAGTCACCTCCTTGATGAGGACGTGCAGACTCTTCTGCAAAAACGTCTGTCCTCTTCTCCCACTACAGCTCGCTCAGTCCTTCTTTTCTTGCTCTCTGCATGCTTGTTTGCATGTGAGCTTCCCAAGTGGCTCAGCAATAAAGAATCTGCCTGCCAACTCAGGAGACACAGGAGATGTGGGTTCAGTCCCTGGGTGGGGAAGGTCCCCTGCAGGAGGAACTGGCAACCTACTCCAGTATTCTTCCTGGAAAAATCCCGTGGACAGAGGGAACAGAGGAGCCTGGTGGATTACAGTTCATGGGGTCCCAAAGAGTAGGACCTGACCGAGCACCAGCTCAATGCCTGCACGTGGCAAGATTTCAGCTGGAGTCTGTGGACTGAATGGATGAGCCATATAAGAAGGGGCACAGGAGACTGCTTATCAAGTTTCAGAATTTGGGGACTTCCCTGGCATCCAGTGGTTAAGGATCTGCCTTCCAATGCAGGGGCCTCCGGTTCGATCTCTGGTTGTGGAACTAAGATCCCACGTGCCATGGGGCAAGTAGACCTGAGGGCTGCCACTAAGACCTGATGAAGCCAAAACTAACAACTAACTATTTCTGTTAGAGCCAGACCGGAGCCACGACAGGCGAAAACCTGAGTCACGATTCCGGGAAACCACACACTGGGAAAGTCCCGCTGGCGCCAAACACGAGCCAGTCAGAACTGGGATTTTGATTCAAACCCGAGCCAATGAGATTTTGTGATTTGTGTAATTTGAAAAGCGTGAGCGCATAGGGCTCAGCCAATCATTACTGTCAGCTGTACTAAGAACCGCCTGTATAAAAGCTGTGATTCAGAACTCGGGGCTCTCTCATCAAGACTCCACTGCACTGGATGAGACGGGAGCCCTAGCTTGAGCTAGCAATAAAACCCCTTCATGCTTTTACATTGCTGTGGACGTCTTGTTCTCTCAGTTTTGGGGACTCGGACTCTGGGCATAACAATTTCTAATACAGCTTCTGATTGGGGATTTTCAAGTCCCCATCCACTTCATTTTATGTCATGGAGGAAAAAACCCAAGATGGGTTGTAGGTGGGCTCAGACTGCAAAGATGGAGCTGATGAAGAGGATGGGACTCTTGGGTGTAGCTTAGGGGTTGCCAACCAAGGCTTGGAAGCCTTTGTTGTTGTCGTTCAGTTGCTCAGTCATGTCTGACTCTTTGCAACACCATGGACTGCAGCACACCAGGCTTCCCTGTCCTTCACCATCTTCCGGAGCTTGCTCAAACTCATGGCTATTGAGTCAGTGATGCCATCCAGCCATCTCATCCTCTGTCATCCCATTCTCTTTCTGTCTTCAATCATTCCCAGCATCAGGGTCTTTTCTAATGAGTCAGCTCTTATCATCATGTGGCCAAAGTACTGGAGTTTCAGCATCAGTCTTTCCCAGGAATATTCAGGATTGATTTCCTTTAGAATTGACTGGTTTTATCTCATTGCAATCCAAGGGACTCTCAAGAGTCTTTTCCAACACCACAGTTCAGAAGCCTCAGTTCTTTGGTGCTCAGCCTTCCTTATGGTCCAACTCTCACATCCATACATGACTACTGGAAAAACCATAGCTTTGACAAATGGACCTTTGCTGGCAAAGTAATATCTCTTCTTTTGCACATCTCTGCTTTTTGGAAGCATCAGCCAGAGCTAGCTGGAGCTCCAGGAGAAGTTTCATTTCTGTAAAGAATCCAGGGTATTCTCTGGTGCTGTGCAAACACAAGGCTTTCTTGTTGCTGCTGTTACCATCTTCCATAGCTGTTTATAACCTCTCTGACTAACTGGCAGGATTCTTGGCTGATAGTTTCATGTGTCTGGGCTGACTGGGATCCACGTGAAAAAGTGCCAGGGGACAAACACTGAAGTCAAAAAGTGACAGTCACCCCGCCTTAGACTGATCAGTGCAGTTTTCAGCAGTATAGACACCCAGTGCACTCATTATAACATAATTTCTTAAGGCCTTTTGTAAAGAAATAGAGTTTCTAATGCATTCAGGTTTGAACTTTCAGAGAAGGTGACCTTGAGACAACAGGTAGAGGAGAGCCTGTGGAATACTAGCCCTAGCCACTCCGGGCCATCGCTCTGGAAGGTTAGGGCTGCTGTTTCTGTCCTATTTTTTTTTTAATTAATTTACTTTTTAATTGAAAGATAATTGCTTTATAGAATTTTGTTTTCTGTCAAACCTCATGAATCAGCCATAGATGTCCTATTTTAGAGGAGGGACATGGGGGTGGGGGAAGAAACACAAGGAAACTGAGTCATTTGCTTTGGGTCACAGAGGTTGATGTGTACTCACAATTGCAAGGCTGCAATTTGGGATATGGGGAACTCTTTTCCTGCTTAGTTGACTGGTCCATGCAGGCTGAAAACAGTATAACACACCCAGCATTTCCCCTGAACTCAGGGCCAGGGCTGTCTAGAGTGGAAGGGACCCAGCCCTCCTTTATTTGCAGAAGTATCTGACCCCACAGAGTATGCTATGGTTGGGTGACGTCACCGATTCAGTGGACATGAACTTGAACAAACTTCAGGAAAGAGTGAGGGACAGGGAAGCCTGGCCTGCTATAGTCCAGCGACTTTGGGGGCACAAGGAGTCGGATGCGACTTAGCAAGGGAACAGCAACGATTGACCGTACACCGCGGTTCCCAAAGGGGAGATGCGTTCCCAAAGGGGGGAAGCGTTCCCAAAGGGGAGAAGCGCAGCACAGCGGGGAGGAGAAAGGCCAAGGGAGGAGAGCAGAGAAAGGAAAAGGCACAAAGCTGTCTGCGCGCGCTGTCGCTTCTTCGTCCCCCACCCCTGGACTCTGCCCTCCACTCCCTGGCGGGGCTGCACGGGGAGGAATCGGGTCTGTTTGAGCGCGCGGGACGGCGGATGCTCGCAGCTCTTACCGGAGTCTGTGGCCGCGCGGCTCCCGCGCAGGATCCCGGCGCCGGAATTTGTTTGGTCCGGTTACCATGGTTACAGTGGCGCCCCGCCCTTCCAGCGTCCCTGGAAGCGGCTGGGGCGCGGGGAGTTCGGAACCTCTGGCGAGGGAGATCTTGGGGCTCAAGGGCAGGAGGTTTCTTACTATCCGCGTCACAGTCACCTGCATCGGGTGTTCCCCAAAGTGGGAACTGGGGACCACAGGCTCCAGGACCTGGAGTCGCTGGCGCCTGCCAGGCCGGACTCCCGACCCACCCCAGGGCTCCCAGGCAGTGGAGGGGCGGCAAACACTGGGCAGAGTTTTGTTTTGTTGTTATTTATTTAATGGTAGGTAACTTTTATAACCTCTAATTAGAAAATCCTGGAGCATCCTTTCCCGGATCCTGGGGCCCAGTGCTGAGCTTGTGAGTGGGTGGCAGCTAAGATGGAGAAAGGCAGGGTCTGAGGCTCCCGGGGCTGAGACCCTTTAGCTGGTCAGCTGTGTGAGGCTGCAGCCTGGGCTGACCGGGTGGTAAGCGCACCAGGCACCCTGAGTGAACCCTACAGGGCTGGTCCTCAGGACAGACACCCCTAGGCACGCTGGAGGGCCTCTCCTTTGCTCTCTCTGCGGTACTGTTGGAGAGGGAGGCTGCGAAGAAGGAGACGGAGGAGGAGAAGGAGATGGAGTCGTGGTGCCTGGACTTGGTCTGAGGTTAAGGGCAGGAGGGTGACAAGGACGCTCACCTTCTCTGGCCGCTCCAAGTGGACTCTGGATGTGCATAGAGGCCCAGGAGCCAGGTTGAAAGCCATTTATTCATTACAAATTTATTCTCATTTAGTAAAAAGAAGATTAACTTAATTTTTTTGGCTGTGCTGGGTCTTGGTGCTCGCAGGCTTTCTCTAGTTCTGACAGTCCAGGCCTACTCCCCCATGCGGGGTGTGGGCTTCTCCTTGCCGTGGCTTTTCTCTTGTTTCAGAGGACCAGGTCTAGAGTGCCAGCTCAGTAGTCCTGGCACACTTGGCTTACTTGCCTCCGTGGCATGTGGAATCTTCCCAGAGCAGGGATCGAGCCGGTGTCCCTTGCACTGCAAGGTGGATTCTTAACTACTGGACTGCGTGGAAAGCCCTGAGATCTACTTTTGTGTAGGCATTTCCAGCCAGTTGTCCCAGAGTCGGGAGAAAAGAACCGAGATCTTTGAGGTCTTGGTAATTTTCTGTGAAATCTTTTCCCATTTGGAGTAAATATTCCCTTTTGCTCCTCAGTTTATATTCAGAATCTTTCATGCTTTTTCTCAAAGAGGGTCCACCGGATTGTGTAAGCCCCAGGTATCCACCAAACCTGAAGACTCCCAAGTACCCCATGCATCTCAGGAATGTTGTCTCTTGGGGGCCCGTGCCGGGCTCTTGGGAAGGGAGCGGGAAAGACAGACAAAGGGGCTTCATGGGGAGAGGCTCAGGACACAGAGACCTTGGTTGTTTCTTGGTGGGTTTTCCTCTGTTCAGTGGTCCCATAGGAAGGAAGCAAGTGGAGGATGACCAGATGGCAGTTTCTGCCTCCCTCTAACACTGCCCTCAGTGTGGATGGAGAAGGTTGAAGACAGGCAGAGAGAGGCCAAGCCCATACTAGTACCAGGGGGCAACAGCAGGATTCTCAGTGAATTGGAGAGGAGTGTAGGAAGGAAATAGAAAGACAAAGGATGCTCCCAGCTCTCCAAGAAGTTTTGTGTGTGTGTGTGTGTGTGTGTG